>JACEFZ010010359.1:157500-191809 GCA_014155875.1 Cepaea nemoralis | reverse complement strand
GTTAGACATTGATGTATGTTTCATGTTTATGTTATGTTAGACATTGATGGTATGTGTTAATGTTATGTTAGACATAGATGGAATGTTACATGTTGATATTATGTTAGACATATATGGAATGTTACATGTTGATGTTATGTTAGACATTGATGATATGTTATATGTTGATGTTATGTTAGACATTGATGGTATGTTACATGTTGTTGTTATGTTAGACATTGATGGAATGTTACATGTTGATGCTATGTTAGACGTTGATGGTATGTGTTGATGTTATGTTAGACATTGGTGGAATGTTACATGTTGATACTAATTGCTCTGTGACACTCCAGTTTTTTTTATGTGCTACTCTTTCAACCTCTGATTGTTTTCTCTGTCACTCAGTCAACCTTTGACTGTTTTCTCTGCCACTCTGTCAACATCTGATTATTTTCATTATCAGTCTGTCAACCACTGAATGTTTTCTTCGCTAGTTCTGTCTGTCAACCACTAATTGTTTTCTTTGACACTATGTTAACCTTTGAATGTTTTCTTTGCCACTCTAGCAACCACTGATTGTTTTCTTTGCCAATTCTGTCTGTCAACCACTAATTGTTTTCTTTGACACTATGTCAACCTTTGACTGTTTTCTCTGCCACTCTGGCAACCACTGATTGTTTTCTCTGTCCGCCTGCAGGAACTGTTGTTGTTCTCTAACACCATCAGTCTTTCTGAACATTTAATGAATGCAAAATTTAACAGGAAAGCTCCACACAATAAAAAGACATACAGAAACAAGTGAACATTCTAACCAACGTCTTATCTTCTTCTTCTGATTTTCGCCTCCCAATGGGGCATAGCTCTCAGCCAACTCAGACCCAGCTAATTTTAGACATCTAGAATATTCCTTGTCCAACAGAAAATGGTGCCTCTCTAAGCCACTTCATGTGGCATATTGATCCTCAGTCCACTGTCATCAGTGTCACAGGGCAGCTGATTCTCTCCAACTGCCTCAATGATGTCTGTCCTCCGTTACTGCACGCTGTTGATAACCTCCTGTCTTGAACATGACCATAACTTATGATTTAGCTATGTTCATTCCTACCCCTGTCACCTCACTTTCAGTTAGATTATAATGTGCTAAATTTCGCTCTTCTTTTGTCTCAAAAAAGTTACATTTAAACGTTAATTTTCCCAATGCCTGTGACTCAAAAAGTCACATTTACATATTTAAATTTGACTTTTTTAGACACAGGATTTGGAAAATTAACGTTTAAATGTAACTTATTGCCTCAAATACTTCAATTTAAATATTATTTTCCCCACTTTGTGTCTCTCAAAAAGCGAATTTCCAAATTTTTATATCACCGAAAACATACATTTATATATGTTACTTTTCTTCCTGTGTCTCAAAAGCTTTCAGTTAATTTGTTAATGTCCCCACTGTCTTGGTCTAATTAACGTCCTTCGCCGGCTCAATGGCGAAGGGGTAACGGACGCAGTTCGTAATCCCGCATATCACGTTCAAAACACAGCTACGTTGGAATTTTTATGAAATGGTATGGGTGCTGGTCGTTCAGAAAGCAATGGCAACCTACTGAACGTAAACTTGCTCAGGAATCACGAATAGTTAGAAAATGTTGGGGTTGACTGCTACGTCCGTATAGGATATGCAGTTCACTTTTAACAATGTCCTGCCTTTGTCTCAACAGTTTGCATCTAAATATATTCCACTTTTTTGTCTCAATAATGCCCATGTTTTGTCTCAAAAAGTTAATGTATATATTAATTTCCCCATTATTTCGTCATGTAGACGTACCGAAGCGCAAGAGACGGAGGGCTCCTACTAAAAATAATAAATATTATGCTGGAGAAGCAATGGCCGATGAAGAACCATAACAGCTGAGAAGATTGTCGCTGTTGTGTTCACAAACCAGCTCGAGCAGAATCAAGCCTCCACGTATACCACTTTGTCAGTTTACAATGGAGCAGAACTGCAGATCGAAGCCACGTTGTTGTCATCGTCTAGCTTCTTCTGTACCTGTTGTAATCTCTCTACGGACATTTCCAAAATGTTGATTTCAAAACAAGTCAGTGCTGATGTGCGCAGAGACGATACAGTGTTTTGCCAGAATGTATCCAATGGAAGTCTCTTGTGTGAATCTCATCAACTAACCTTGAATCTGGTTCACACTCTGGAACACAATCAAACCCAATCATCATAGATACAGACGAGGATGCATTCACAGCAGGTCCCATAAACCAAGGCACGACAGCCAGTGCATCTCTTGCAAGCTACCATTAACCAGATGAAGACAAAGCAACAAAGGAAGCTAGAGCTTTAAGTGGATCTAGAACGACAACTTCACTGTTAGTGACGGGTGTAGAAGAAACAACCATTGTTGAAAACGGGACGCAGTTGACATTGCCATCAAGGAATTCAGGGCTGGGATCTATTTATTGTATTCATGTTAATTAGCAGCGCTCAATGCACATTATGAAGCAGAAACCTCCTCATCTTTAAATCGAGTGACAGAATTTCCCCGAACTCATTGCCAGTTGTAAGATTCCCAGGGTTCTTCATAACCAGCTGAAAGATTCTCCAGGTCTTCACTACCAGTTGGTTTGTTAATGACTGCCGCTTCCATCGACGATAAACTGTTTTTTTTTTTTCGTGGGTGACTTTTGTGTTGGCTATTCTTCCCACATTGTGATGGTTTACCCTTGCCTCTTCTGTTTGGAGCCATGCCTTATACATTTGTGCTTTCTAGATCATCGCCCTCCATCTCTTGTACACCCAAGAATAATGCGCGTAGCTTCGTTTTGTATCCTTTCCATCCTTTCTATCTGCTTACGGCTGAGAGTCTGGATCGCCATCGCATACTCAAAAACAGACATGACCAGCCCATCGTATATGAGGCACAGATGGCGCTGCTTACAGTTTGCTGCCGCAAACACCCGTTGCCACACCCCTCTTGGCTTTTTTTATCACCTGGTCTATGTGCTCAGCATAAGCAAGGCCTCGATCAAACCGTATCCCCAGGTAATTCATTGCCTGCGTTCTTTCCACCGTCTCTGAACATATATTAACAGTTGGTGTTGGAGTGTTGACAATATGATTATTCAACGAGAACCATGTCACTGTCGCCTTTGTTGGGTTGACCATTGCGCCAGCTTCAACACACCAAGTACTTATGCGATTGAGTTCGGTGTGTAGTTCCACAGCAACCTCCTCTCTATCCTTACCCTGATGATACACTAAAACATCATCGGAATATGACAGTGTACTCCCCGGTCCAGTGATCTGCTCGCTGGTGATTCTCACTGTGTAGGCGTTGAACAGTACCGGAGATAATGGTGATCCCTGTGGTAGGCCAGGATATATTGTTGTTGGTTCCGAAGTCCAACTGCCACATCTAAAAACTACTTTCCGTTGGTAGAGGGCTGCAGCGATCCAACTAAGGAGGAATGGACTTACTTTTAGTTCAAGAAGCTGAAGCATTTAAAAAATCCAATGGTACTCTGTTGTATGCGCCCTCTATATCAATCGCTGCAGCACAGGTTTCAATGCCTGAGTGGAAGCTTTCATAACCATCATGAGCAAAATCTGCTGCATTGGTCCAGGTTTCTCTTTTGGGGCGGTATCCTCCCAGGGTGGGTGGGAAAACACCTTGCTTCTCTAGCTGGCTTGATATTTTTCTGGCAATTAACTTCTGCATGGTTATTACTCGATATCCCTGAATTTGTGTGTGGTCTTTGCCAAGCGTAGGTAAGGGAATCAGATAGCTGTGTCACCACTCCTCCTAGGTGCTAGCACTCTCTATACTGTTGTTGTACATGTCTGCTGGTTTCTCTAGCTCGTCGGTACGCAATTAATGTCGTCATATCGTATGCCATCTGACCCTGGAGCGCTGTTTTTTTTTTTATCGTTGAAGCACAGCCTTGATTTCTTTCACTGTCACTGTGTCTTCATCCGAAACGTTCTGGGCCTTACACCTGTCTGAAGTTACCTCCTTGGCAAGATGTCGGTCTCTCATGTCTGTCTGGCTGCTCTGCTCTACTCTAGATAGCTTTCGAAGAGGGCTTTGCCCTTGTTCTCGTCAGTCCTCTGCCAGGTGAGGTCAGCACCTTGTAAGTCAGAAATTCTCTTATTCTTGACTACCCCACTCATGCTTTTATGTGGATTAGCTTTGGCTGTTACCAGTCTTCCTCACCGCCAGGCGAACCCAGTCTGATTTCAGAGGTAATTTACGTCCCAAAATCAAGGACGAAAAATAAACATTTTAGTCCAGCTGTCCGGTGTAAGGGATAAATCCGCTACTTCGGCATCATAACACCAGATGTTTAAGAACAAGCACTCTTATCCATTCGGCCATGCTGATCTATGGCTGATATATGTAATAACATTTAAGATGTTCTCTGATGGACGCTCCACAATATTCACTGAACTAACCACAAATGACCTTCTCACTCATTTTTACATCATAATATACTTGTAAAGGCTCTTAATAGTCTCACTGATGCTTGGTTTTACAATGTCTTAGTTTTAAATCGCTTCCCAAGAAGGTCAACATGGCCAAGTGTTGATGCTGAAGTAGCGGGTTCAACCCCTGCACCAGTCATTTGGACTAATATGTTGACACTGGTTATAGGGACAGCTCATCAATATGCAAAACTCACTCCTGTGTACTAGAAGTAGTGGCACGTGTATGGACTCCATCCATCCTCATGTGTCATGCCGATAAGCTCTCTCACTCGATCACCTGAGTCGTGGATCAGCTCTGTGTTCCTGTCTTCGACCATGCCACTGGCCAAGCCATCCAGGTATTTACTTCTAGGTCTTCCCCTTGGTCTCTTCCCTTCGATCTTGCCAGTCGTCACCAAGTTCTCCAATTCATTTCTTCTCATAACATGCCCAACAAAATTGTGACTGTCTACGTCTAATGTCTCTAATCAGTTTACGATCTTCATTTGTTTCTTGAAGGACTTGTTCATTGGTTTTTCTGTCTGTCCATGGTATTCTTTGCATTTCCTCAAGAAACCACACTTCCACAGCCATCAGCTGTTATCAGCTTGACTGCTTATTGTCCACGCTTCACAGCCATACAAAAGTATAGGTTCTATGTAGCACTTCAATACTCCTTTTCTCGTTTCAATTGATATCTTTTTATTGGTCAGTATGTTTTTCATCTTGCAGAAGGCTACTTCGCCAATGGCAATTCTTGTTCTAATCTCTTCAAGGCATCTCCCATCAGATGTTATGACTGTGCCGAGATAACTGTATCGATTCACTTGCTTAAGAATATGCCCATTCTACTCGTTATCACATTGTGGTATTTCATTCTTCCCAGTGACGACCATAATCTGTGTCTTCTTATATTCAGTTCTAACCATAGTTGTTCACTGTGTGCAACAACCGCATCTACTAAATGTTGCAGGTCCTGTTCATTGTCTGAAATTAAAGACTGTATCATCTGCATATCTAATGTTATTGATGTATCCGTTCCCCAGTGTTGATTCCTTCCATATCTCCTGTATTTCTGAAAATATTTTCACTGTACAGTGACTACGCTTGTTCAAACATAGCAAACGTAACACATAAAAAAACTCTCCCAACTCCAAGTCCATGTCAGTCACTTCCATTCTTTAAACATGATATTGTCGTGGGGCTGTGTGGTCTCGAGGTATGGTGTCCGCCTCGAGTGCTGGGGGTCCCGGGTTCAAGCCCCGGTGATGACCGGGATTTTTCCTCGTGGACTTCTAGTAATAAATTTCCCCTGGTCTCTGGGTAGTGAGATTGGACGCCTGTGTGTATTGTTGCGCACGTACTAAAATCCCTTGGCAGTTGGAAATCGAAAAAGAGTAGCCTAACGGCGCTGGCCCGGGCAAAATTTCGACTTAATATTCTACCCAAAGTATTTCAGGATCCTCGCCAGTGCTACGGAGTTCGTGCACTGAGCTGAGTTTCTCCAGACTCAGGTTTGAGTTAGGAGGAGAACGGAGCACTTATGGGTTGCACCCGTGTGCCGTGATGTTGATCTATTGACTAACTAAACTACGTTTTCATTTACCGAACGTTGCCGGAGATGATTCTTACGGCGATTGTCACTTGCTTGTTGTTGTTCCCCGATATTAAGGATATATAGAGTACTCGTTATGTTAAATTCCCCGATTATTTCAAGATCGCGTAAAAAAGGACCGATTACTTTATAAAGTTTCTACAACCCCGGTTTACGTGTGTACGTCTCGTGTTTCTGAAATTCGCTTCCGAGACAGAATTACAGAGTGACATTTCAGACGTAGAGTAGACCCTACAAATCACGTTTTTATGTAGATGTCTGTGTTTGTTCTTAGATATATAATTAAATCAACCATCCCATTTTTATATAAATTGTGTATTTTGGTTTATTAAAGTTCGGAGGGGCAAGTGCGAAACTAAAATGATGAAGATGGTATGCTATGATCAACAATGATGTGATAGTTTCAATGGCGGGAAATAGCCGCTTTCTTAGTCATACTCCAGCGATGACTATTTAATATTCTTATGAACATTCTTGGCGATGTTAATGCCAATGAAATGCAGTTGTGACATTGTTACATCCATTTTAGTAATTTGTTTATTTTCCATCACGCTACACGGCCGGGATCGTTTATTTTTGGTAACTTTTCATCACGCCTATAACTCATATATACGCGCGCTGGTAGACCGTAGACATGGCAAGCAGACTGACGTCTTCACAGCATGATGAGGTATGTGCATATATATATATATATATATATATATATATATATATATATATATATATATATATATATATATATATATATATATATATATATATATATATATATATATATATATATATTTCCAGTTCAGATCTGCAGTTAACCCTCTGGCATAACATGTTGCCAGAGAATTTTCCTCTGCCTCTCTTTTCGTCGATCTTTCCAGTCGTCACAAAATTCTCCAGTGCCCCTCTTCTCATCACATGACCAAAGAAAGCTGTTTGTCTTTCTTACTGTTTATGTAATCTTCAATTGCTCCTGGTCTTTTTGGTTGGTTTGATTGTCACTATGTCTGATATAACATGTAATAATAATTGCACAATCTTAACATTCCTGTGCTTGTGCCTGCCATGCAATTATCTTTTAACAGTATTGAACAATTTATTGTAACCATTCAAGCATCCCAAAAACTGATTTTTTTGACATTTAAGAGACATAATGACATACAGCAGTTGCAAAACATACAACGTCTACAGGTAACTGATGAAATAATTTGTCGTGTTTTATCACTTGTCTTATAAATTATGTATAGACACAGACAAGAAGCTTATAGATAGCAACTATTTCTATATGCTGATTGAAGCTTCTGTATGGTAAGTTGAATTTCCATATTTTCACTTTCTCTATAACTATGCTATACTGTCAGCTGTAAATCAGTAGCTAAATGGTTTTATTATTGCTTTAATGTTGTGAACAGTGTTTGTTGTGTGCACAAACACTCACATATATTACATAGCTTGGTTCTACATTGTTAATCTCAAATAATAATTGACTAATCGCTTTAGATATTTTACTTTTCAAAATATAATTGGCGAGATATTTGAGCTATTAATTTCTTCAGACCATGCACTATAATAGTACAATAAAAGGGGCTTTCAATGTAACTTTATTTCCGCACACTGAAATATGTTGTTTGTTTTTATAATTTATTAATTGATCTTAATATTTCAGTTATTTAGTCAGGGCAAAAAGCACTAAAGATTTGCTTAAATGTTTCACTGACTGCAAATATGTACAATCAGAATTGGCATTATGCCTTTCGTTTGTGTTTTTAATGTACAAATGTATGTGTGTGTGTATATATTATATATATAATATTATACACACACACAAATATGTGTAGGGTTTCCGTGGTTCATTTCAGATGTCTGTTTTTTCTAAATAATTTACAGAGTCACAAAAATTAATTGCTGGTAATATCACTGAATGTGAACTTCAAATGTTTAATATAAAAAGAAATAGTATGGCCATTAGGTACTCTTGACCTGTCTACAAGCATATGCAGGGCTTTCTTCAATCATGTCATGTAAGTGATGTATTCATTACTGAAACAAATCTGTTGGCCATTTTGGTTACTTCGTTATCTCAGAACGTGTAATATGACAAGTATTTTGCTTTATGCTTGTTTTGTCAGCCCACAGTAATACATATACTTTACATGGTTCAGCCTAACAACCTTTGATTTTTAAGTAACTTAACATTTCTAAAATGTGTTGGCACCCATTGTAAATTTTTTACAAGGTCAAAATAAATCATATTGAAAGAGAAAAATGGCTCTTGCAGTTCATTTCAATGGAATTACAGTAAAATTATGCCATATGTCATTTCGAACAATAGTAATGTTTAGATGATTGTCACCACCACTATTCACTAAATGTCACCAACTGTCTGCAATAAATGTCACCAGTACTAAATGAAAAAGTATACTTTATAGACTATGAAAGTATAATAAATGAAAAGAATACCGTAATGACACCTGTATAGTTCACAGTAGTGTGTAATATTGAGACAGATTTATTGTGCTGTAAATTCGTCGAAGTAATGTATACGAAAAATTGCACAGCTATAATCCTGAACACTCATGAAACATGCCAGCAGCATGGCTATACATGTTATTAAATGAACTGTCTACCATATACAGTTGCTTCTCTTATTAAAAGTGAGAAACATGTATATGTCATTATTATTCTGTAACACATGCTCTGACCTAATTAAAAATGTTCAATGGGTAGCAAAATATGCAGCTTTCATTGTAAATGTATGCAACAGTTGTTGCCATGCTTATTATAGACACTGACACTATAATTTTATTGTGGGACGGCAAAGCAAACCAAATAGAATGGTGTAAGTGTAATTATTATTGCAAGATCTGACCTAATGGAAATAATTTAAATGGCCTCATAATAAACCCAGCAGCCAGCTTCTAAAGTAAAACACATAATACACTCTATTAATAAAGCCCACAGAAACCATACATATTGATATATATGGGACAAGAAAACAGAACAGATGGTGTCACTATTTTATTAATATCACATGATTTGAATCAGTGAAAGATTTAATAATTTAATTGATTAATAACAGTTACTGTGTTACTATAAGTGCATGATTTTGAATTTTATAAAACATAAAAGCCACCATAAATATTAGGGTTTATTACATTATTTTGTCTTATTTTAGTCGGTGGTATAGAAATATATTGTCTCAAATTGACTGCTGCTTTTAAAAATATTTTCAGGTCTTCAAGTCTGAAGTTGTGTGAAAAAGAAGTCATGCAAAATATACAGTGACTATTAAATTGAATTGATTACCTCACAATAGTAAGTTCTGTTATTTGCATTTTGTTTTTCATGTTATTAGTTGTTCGTCTAAATTACTTGCTTGCTTGCGTTCAATGGCTGTGAACTCCAGCGTGAAGTCCTGTATGTCAGGATGAAGACATCCTGTTGTCTAACATCAGTGTGATGTCATACCGGACTGAGGTTTGCGTGAGTATCCTTTGTCCCATGTCTGGCTTATTGGTGTGCAGACTGGTGGTTCCTCGCCGTGCAGGCAGATACTCTCCGACTTCGGAAGAATCAGCGATCTCTACTACGTTAGCCAGGACCCCGAAAGGGACCTGTTGCCCAGGACGCACGACTAGGACGTGTTATTAGGTCTTGGCCAGTATTGAACCTGGCCCTGGTGCCTTGGAAACACCTCTGCGTCCCTATAAATTACGTAATGAAATATTTTTGTAAAACAAGATGACAGGTAGATTACAGCGGTGACATGACCTTTACGTTCGGTTTATCAGCCCGAAAAAAAAAGAAATATAACCTCTTCACCAAGGAGCCGGCTTTAATAATGTAGTTGATTAATAACAGTTACTCAACTAACATAACTCAGAATCATAATTTTGTATATGATATGCAAACTAATAACTCATGGTTTGGTTATTTACTTTTTCTAAACTGCATGATTTGGCATTTTATAAAAATTGAAAGCCACCATAAATCTTTATTCAATTCGATTCGATTTCACCATTACTCCTAACCCGTTCAATCTCAAGTAGAAGTTATAGTAGGGTCCATCACCGGCTCAGAATGATAGTCCCGTGACTAGACAGCCACCAAAGCAGCTGAATATGGTTTTACCCTGACAGTCCTATCAATCTGAAGGTGATTGTTGTGCACATGGGGTAATGGACAATACACTTCGCTAGCCAGTATGGGGATCGAACCCACAGCATTTGCGTTATTAGCACGACGCTCTAACCAACTGTGCCTTAAAATATTGCCTCTCCGAGAGGATTCGAACTTCGAGCTCCTGCATGACAGGCAGAGACACTTACCACTATGCTACTAAGGACACAAAAATTCTTCATGGAGATTCGAACGCACGATGTCAGCATAACCAATGCCGAATGCGCTAATCCAGCCGACTATTGTCTCTGTTGTTTGTCCATCAAGAATGATGATGACCATTCATTTCATCCATTGGGGTTGAAAGTGTATGACGTTGGATGAAGAATGACTTGCGCGATGACTTGGATTAAAGTGAGGAAGAGTTGCGCAATTCGTCGACCTCACTCTCTCGCCTGAGTCCATCTGAATCCAGTGGCAAGACAAGTCAAGACGACTGGAGACGAATACAGGTGCAGTGGATGACCAGGGCGCTCTACGTGCCTTGCCGTGCTCATTACGTTCCACAACGCTTTGCAAGTAAACGCTGTCTTGCCCGTTGAATCAGGAATGATTTCTTCCCTCGCTGTCTGCCGAATCCTGTCTTCACATGCTGTGTAGGCATACCATTGTTTACCGCTTGGTTTGACAACAAATCGGCTACTCACGCTTGGTTTAGCCAGCCTCTCACAGCTGTTGCCCGGGGGTGGCCGCTGTCGCCCGGGGGTGGCCGCTGTCGCATGCTGACAGCTACTAGGAGCCACAGGCGCGAGCTGGCTGTCAGGCTTGGACCAGTAGGGGATGGGTCCTGAAAAGGACATGAGAGTCATCCTTACCAATGGTGCTACCAATGCCTGACACCCCGAACCCCCCTAGCAGACTACTGGGTTTATTACATCATTCACAATTTTTATTATTACATGACTGTCATACTGAACTATTTCTGCATTTGGGAAAATTTGTCATATTATTAAAATGGCTTTAGGGGGAAGGAGGAGGAGAAAGAATGAGAAAGAGTAGGCGAAGGAGGGAGTTGGAGTGGAGGAAGAGGCAGGAGGAAGAGGGAGTTTAAGGTTTTCATTTGAATTTTGCGTTAAACATTGGCCTTCAAAATAAAACCTGAGTTATCCCCCTTAGCGAAAAAAAACCAAGAGCAGTTATCTACCCTTAGCTTATGTGTTTTATGGTCACACTTTTCCAAATGGGATCCCAATATGCCAATGTTAAATAATAAACTGACATACAAAAATTAATATCCCAGCTTACAATTGACGTACAGACTTGAATAAGGTATCGTTGGATTTGTTTTTTCAAGAGGTATCCAACTATGCAGGTTATATAATTAAAAAGCAATTTAGAAAATGTTACTAAAGTACTTTGGTTTTATAATGCCTTAGTTTTAAATCGCTTCCAAGAAGCTGAAGTAGCGGGTTCAACCCCTGCACCAGTCATTTGGACTAATATGTTGACTTGGAGACGTCACAGGGACACTGGTTATAGGGACAGCTAATCAATATGCAAATCTCAGTCCTGTGTAGGCCTACTACAAGTAGTGGCACGTGTATGGACTCCATCCATCCATCATGTGTCATGCCGATAAGCTCTCGCACCCGATCACCAGAGTCGTGGATCAGCTATGTGTTCCTGTCTCGACCATGCCACATGGCCAGGCCATCCAGGTATTTACTTCTAGGTCTTCCCCTTGGTCTCTTCCCTTCGATCTTGCCAGTCGTCACCAAGTTCTCCAATTCATTTCTTCTCATAACATGCCCAACAAATTTTGACTGTCTACGTCTAATGTCTCTAATCAGTTTACGATCTTAATTTGTTTCTTGAAGGACTTGTTCATTGGTTTTTATGTCTGTCCATGGTATTCTTTGCATTTTCCTCAGAAACCACATTTCTACAGCCATCAGCTGTTATTCAGCTTGACTGCTTATTGTCCATGCTTCACAGCCATAGAAAAGTATAGGTTCTATGTAGCACTTCAATACTCCTTTTCTCGTTTCAATTGATATCTGTTTATTGGTCAGTATGTTTTTCATCTTGCAGAAGGCTACTTTCGCCATGGCAATTCTTGTTCTAATCTCTTCAAGGCATCTCCCATCAGATGTTATGACTGTGCCGAGATAACTGTATCGATTCACTTGCTTAAGAATATGCTCATCTACTCGTATATGACATTGTTCTATTTCATTCTTCCCAGTGATGACCATAATCTGTGTCTTCTTAATATTCAGTACCAACCCTAGTTTTTCACTGTGTGCAACAACCGCATCTACTAAATGTTGCAGGCCCTGTTCATTGTCTGCAATCAAGACTGTATCATCATCATATCTAACGTTATTGATGTATCATCCCCCAATATTGATTCCTTCCATATCTCCTATATTTCTGAAAATATTTTCACTGTACAGTGATTACGCTTGTTCAAAGACAGAAAACTCAACAGATAAAAACCTCTCCCACCTCCAACTCCATGTCAGTCACTTCCATTCTTTACAAATGATATTTACAACATATCAGACTAGTAGTAGTGTTTTGTAACAATTTTAGTGATTCGTAAAATCACAGAAATTACATTTTACTGTTTAATTTCTTATAGACTTGAATTAATCATTGTATTAAAGTTTCTTCAGTTGCAACGTGTTTCTCTTTTTAATTATAGTAATTATGTGAAGATACAAACGAATATGTCACATTTCATGGAAACAAAAACAATCAAATGCGGAGGTCATAGACAAAATGGGAATGAAGAGAGAGTTGATGAAATAAAGAGAGGAGGCAAGTGAAATATTTTGTCCACGTTGAAAGACATGATACTCTTTTAAAAAACCATATTGGAGGGCAAGCGAGCAGGATGTAGACAACGATAGAAGTGGGAAGATAAATCTTGAGAGATGGGCAAACATCAGCCTGACAGAATGTACAGTCAGTACATTACGTACATGACTAAAAATAGAACTCTCAGGTATGATTAAATGTAGAACTAGCAGGTATGACTGTAAATGTAGAACTAGCAGGTATGACTGTAAATGTAGAACTAGCAGGTATGACTGTAAATGTAGAACTAGCAGGTATGACTGTAAATGTAGAACTAGCAGGTATGACTGTAAATGTAGAACTAGCAGGTATGACTGTAAATGTAAAACTAGCAGGTATGACTAAATGTAGAACTAGCAGGTATGACTGTAAATGTAGAACTAGCAGGTATGACTGTAAATGTAAAACTAGCAGGTATGACTAAATGTAGAACTAGCAGGTATGGCTGTAAATGTAGAACTAGCAGGTATGACTGTAAATGTAGAACTAACAGGTATGACTGTAAATGTAGAACTAGCAGGTATGCCTGTAAATGTAAAACTAGCAGGTATGACTGTAAATGTTGAACTAGCAGATATGACCAAATGTAGAACTAGCAGGTATGACTGTAAATGTTGAACTAGCAGGTATGACTGTAAATGTTGAACTAGCAGGTATGACTGTAAATGTAAAACTAGCAGGTATGACTAAATGTAGAACTAGCAGGTATGACTGTAAATGTTGAACTAGCAGGTATGACTGTAAATGTAAAACTAGCAGGTATGACTGTAAATGTAAAACTAGCAGGTATGACCAAATGTAGAACTAGCAGGTATGACTGTAAATGTAGAACTAGCAGGTATGACTGTAAATGTAGAACTAGCAGGTAAGACTAAATGTAAAACTAGCAGGTATGACTGTAAATGTAAAACTAGCAGGTATGACTGTAAATGTAAAACTAGCAGGTATGACTGTAAATGTAAAACTAGCAGGTATGACCAAATGTAAAACTAGCAGGTATGACTGTAAATGTAGAACTAGCAGGTATGACTAAATGTAGAACTAGCAGGCATGACTGTAAATGTAGAACTAGCAGGTATGACTGTAAATGTAGAACTCTCAGATATGACTAAATGTAAAACTAGCAGGTATGACTGTAAATGTAAAACTAGCATGTATGACTGTAAATGTAAAACTAGCAGATATGACCAAATGTAGAACTAGCAGGTATGACTGTAAATGTAGAACTAGCAGGTAAGACTAAATGTAAAACTAGCAGGTATGACTGTAAATGTAAAACTAGCAGGTATGACTGTAAATGTAGAACTAGCAGGTATGACTGTAAATGTAGAACTAGCAGGTAAGACTAAATGTAAAACTAGCAGGTATGACTGTAAATGTAAAACTAGCAGGTAAGACTAAATGTAAAACTAGCAGGTATGACTGTAAATGTAAAACTAGCAGGTATGACCAAATGTAGAACTAGCAGGTATGACTGTAAATGTAGAACTAGCAGGTAAGACTAAATGTAAAACTAGCAGGTATGACTGTAAATGTAAAACTAGCAGGTATGATTGTAAATGTAAAAGTAGCAGGTATGACTAAATGTAGAACTAGCAGGTATGACTGTAAATGTAAAACTAGCAGGTATGACTAAATGTAGAACTAGCAGGTATGACTGTAAATGTAAAACTAGCAGGTATGACTAAATGTAGAACTAGCAGGTATGACTAAATGTAAAACTAGCAGGTATGACTAAATGTAAAACTAGCAGATATGACCAAATGTAGAACTAGCAGGTATGACTGTAAATGTAAAACTAGCAGGTATGACTAAATGTAGAACTAGCAGGTATGACTGTAAATGTTGAACTAGCAGGCATGACTGTAATGTAAAACTAGCAGGTATGACTGTAAATGTAAAACTAGCAGGTATGACTAAATGTTGAACTAGCAGGTATGACTGTAAATGTAGAACTAGTAGGTATGACTTTAAATGTAGAACTAGCAGGTATGACTGTAAATGTTGAACTAGCAGGTATGACTGTAAATGTAAAACTAGCAGGTATGACTGTAAATGTAAAACTAGCAGGTATGACTAAATGTTCGACTAGCAGGTATGACTGTAAATGTTGAACTAGCAGGTATGACTGTAAATGTAGAACTAGCAGGTATGACTGTAAATGTAGAACTAGCAGGTATGACTAAATGTAGAACTAGCAGGTATGACTGTAAATGTTGAACTAGCAGGTATGATATAAAATAAATAAAAATAAAAGTTCTATAGTTTATTCCTTCTCATAACGTGTCCAGAAAATTGTGTCTGTCTGTGTCTAATTTCTCTAATCAGTTTACAGTTTTCATCTGCTTCTTCTAGAACTTGCTCATTTGTTTTCTGTCTGTCCATAGGTATTCTTTGTATATTCCTCAGAAACCACATTTCTACTACCATTAGAAGTTGTTCAGCGTGTTTGCTCGTCGTCCATGTTTGACATCCATACAAACGTATAGGTTCTATGTTATTCTTCATGCAAGCACTTTTGATCTCACATGATCTGAACGCCGCTGATTCAGACTTAAGAGTTACCAGTTTTTCCAGGCAATTCTCAACCAGCTATTTATTACCTCTCATCCGGTGACCTAGATATAATCAAGACAACTGGAGTAGATATCTTCATGCAGCAGAAGAGCAAAGGCATCATGTGTATCTTGCCATGATGTGCTGACCCACAGCACGTTACTTTTATTAATATTTTGTCCCTTAAAGAGGTGTCTAGTTGTTCATGCGTCGAAGTGTATCTGTTCCTGCAGCTTTATTTCGACTTCACAGGTTCGAATCCCGTTCGGTAACTTTATCTTGTAATGTTTTTGTTGTTTAATGTGTCCTCTAGTCTCTACATCTTTCTTCTACTTATGTGAACGCCAAACAATAGCTGTGTGTTTATTTATGTGTGTGTTTATTTATGTGTGTGTTTATTTATGTGTGTGTTTATTTGTGTGTGTGTTTATTTATGTGTGTGTTTATTTATGTGTGTGTTTATTTATGTGTGTGTTTATTTATGTGTGTGTTATTTATGAAATGCCATTTGCAAGCCAGTCTGCCCAAGTAGACCCAGGTACCTGTATCCCGCTGTTAGGTCACCACGCGATACAAAGAGTGGTGCTTGGGGGGGGGGGGGGGGAGAGATCTTGAGGCCACTGAGATAGCTTGAGAAATCAACAGATTTTGATTGGACGTCAAGATCCAAATAGAGGGCAGCGTCAAGACCTGACATCACAGCAATCGGGACACTCCATACTTGCTCTGTCCTCATCTTCAACAACCAGGGAAGAGTCCCAATACTATTAGTACTCGCTGTAATCTGATTATGTGTCGTCTGGCCTTTATTCCAGATTCCCCTGGCCATTCCACGCCAGCCCCTCCTATGCCACATTCATCCACCTTATACTCCATGCCACGCTGATCCAATCTTACCCCTCCACCGCCACACTGATCCATCTTACTCTACACGCCAAGCTCATTCGTCTACCCTTCACGCCACGCTGATCCGTCTTACCCTTTACGCCAAGCTGATCCATCTTACCCTTCACGTGACGCTGATCCATCTTATCCTCTACCCCACGCTGATCCGTCTTACCTTACATGCCACGCTGATCCATCTCACCCTCTGCCCCACGCTGATCCATCTTACGCTCAATGTCACGCTGATCCATCTTACCTTACATGCCACGCTGATTCATCTCATCCTCTACACCACGCTGATCCATCTTACCCTCCATGCCACGCTGATCCATCTTACCCTCCATGCCACGCTCCTCCATCTTACCTTACATGCAACGCTGATCCATCTTACCCTCCATGTCACGCTGCTCCGTCTTACCTTACATGCCACGCTGATCAATCTCACCCTCTACCCTACGCTGATCCATCTCAACCTCTACCATACGCTGATCCATCTTACCCTCCATGCCATGCTGATCCATCTTACCCTCCATGCCACACTGATCCGTCTTACCCTCGATGCCACGCTGCTCCATCTTACCCTCCATGCCACGCTGCTCCGTCTTACCTTACATGCCACGCTGATCCATCTCACCCTCTACCCCACACTGATCCATCTTACCCTCCATGCCACGCTGATCCATCTTACCCTCCATGCCACGCTGCTCCGTCTTACCTTACATGCCACGCTGATCCATCTCACCCTCTAGCCTACGCTGATCCATCTTACCTTACATGCCACGCTTATCCATCTCACCCTCTACCCCACACTGATTCCATCTTACCCTCCATGCCACGCTGCTCCGTCTTACCTTACATGCCACGCTGATCCATCTCACCCTCTAGTCTACGCTGATCCATCTTACCTTACATGCCACGCTGATCCATCTCACCCTCTACCCCACGCTGATCCATCTCACCCTCTACCCCACGCTGATCCATCTTACCCTTCACGTGACGCTGATCCATCTTACCCTCCATGCCACGCTGATCCGTCTTACCCTCGATGCCACGCTGCTCCATCTTACCCTCCATGCCACGCTGCTCCGTCTTACCTTACATGCCACGCTGATCCATCTCACCCTCTACCCCACACTGATCCATCTTACCCTCCATGCCACGCTGATCCATCTTACCCTCCATGCCACGCTGCTCCGTCTTACCTTACATGCCACGCTGATCCATCTCACCCTCTAGCCTACGCTGATCCATCTTACCTTACATGCCACGCTGATCCATCTCACCCTCTACCCTACGCTGATCCATCTTACCCTCCATGCCACGCTGATCCATCTTACCCTCCATGCCACGCTGATCCGTCTTACATTACATGCAACGCTGATCCGTTTTACCCTCCACGTGACGCTGATCCATCTTACCCTCTACCCTACGCTGCTCGTCTTACCTTACATGCCACGCTGATCCATCTCACCCTTCTACCCACGCTGATCCATCTTACCCTCCATGCCACGCAGCTCCATCTTACCCTCCATGCCACGCTGATCCGTCTTACCCTCCATGCCACGCTGCTCCATCTTACCTTACATGCCACGCTGATCCATCTCACCCTCTACACCCACGTTGATCCATCTGACTCTACACGCCAGACTGATCCATTTTACCCTCCATGCCACGCTGATCCATCTTACTCCATCTTACTCTCCACGCCACGCTGATCCATTTTACTCTCCACGCTACACTGATCCATCTTACCCTCTACGCTACGCTGATCCATCTTATCTTCCTCGCCACGCTGATCCATCGTACCTTGCCCCCCCCCCCCCCCCCCCGTTGCCATGATGATCCGTCTTACCCTGCACGTCATGCTGATCCATCTTACTCTTCACGAACCGCTAATCTAGTGTTTCCCAAGCTTTTCAAGCAGAGGGCCATATCTACTATTTTCGGTAGTTAAGCGGGCCACACCTTTTTACAATTATAAAAGTCACGCAATATCATTCACACCTTTCTTAACTTTGGTCAACAAAATTCTAAAACTTTAAAGGCAGTTATTGTCAGTTATATACACTGCAGCCATTTTTCGGTTTACAATCAAAATTATATTTAACAATAAATTTTTTTAATCAGTTTCGAAAATCGCTATTAATGTAATTAATTTACAATTGTAACTGTTATTCATAACCAGTTACTTAAGTTCAGATGCCAGTTTACCAATGTCTGGGCACAAATCTGTGGTGCCCAAAGTCATAAGCGCAGCAAGAATATTGTCGGTGAGTCTAGAACGTTGCTTGTTTTTTTTATAACGGTCATTGGGGAAAATGACTGCTCGCATCTGTAAGTCAAACCAAAACGACAAATGTATCTCTGGGGGAATGAACACAAGTGTTCAAATTGTTTGACAGGCAATGCTCGCCAGAATTAAATCATATGATCAGTTGAAGGTGAAGCAGGCAGCTCCAAAAATTAATACCTCAGTGCAGAATTGCATTTCAAATCAAATACTTCGTGCTGAATGTTTTGCTGTAATTGGCAGAGCTTGGCATCAGGAAATACGAACGAATTTATGAAGAGGGCAACATTATCCTCCTCTATTGTGAAATCTTGAAATCTCGACTGAAAGATATCCAGAAGACTTTCAACTTTTACTTTGCACTGTCACAAGTCATAATTATTTTCCACCACAAGTTGGAAACACCTCTAAAGTCCATTCAGTCAGATGTCCGATAAACAGTCGTAGTTTCATTTTAAATCAAGAAATGTCATCGCACAAATTTGTGAATAGTTTGTCTGTTCCCACCCCACTTTCCCGGATCCTTGCATTTGAAGAAATGAGACGTGATGGTCACTAAAATTGCCAGGTCATTAAGACAGTCATCGTTCAGCAGACATTCTCTTTCTGTAGGCAATGCATGTTTTTTTTTTTTTTTTTTTTTTGCAGACAGAAACGGATAGACACTATTTTTCAGTGCCCAGAAACGTGACACTTTCCCTTTAAATAGCCAACTGACATCACAGTGTAACAGTAGCTCACCGTATTCATCGTTCAGGCCTGATAGAAACTATCTGAACTAACACTTGTTCAGCTCCTTACTTCGAATTTTGTTCACACATCTCAGAACAACATCCATGACATGTTTGAGATTTACAGACGTTCCACACAGAGCTTCTTGATTAATGATACAATGATATTTTAATATAGTGCTGCCAAGAAACTGTTTCAACAATGCTAGACATCCATACTTTTTACCCGTCAAATCCGAAGTACCGTCCAATTTGATCCATTCTACACCTATTTTCTCTAAACACAACTTCAGAGTTTCAAACAGATCAGTCCCTTTGGTAGTTGCATACATTGATTCAAGTCCTAGAAGTTCTTCAATGACTTCAAAATTATCGTTTATTGCCCGAACAAAATCTGCGACCTGAGCTGGGTCAGATATGTCAGTGGATTCATCCACTGGCAATGAATAAAAAGACATTACAATTTTTGATATGTGCTACTACTTGACGATAAACATCGTTGGCTAGTCCTTCAACACGCCTGGCCAAAGTATTATTAGACAAAGGAATCTGATCAAATTTTCTTTCACACTTTTTATCGCCAAGCATTCTAGCAGCAATTTTAAGGGAAGGCTTGATTACTTTTTCTGCATCGGTGAACGGCTTCTGTTTGTGAGCCAACAGAAGAGCGACTTCGTACGATGCAACAACAGCACACTTACTCTGTTCACTAGCCTTGGTGAAAAATTACTGCTGCCTGGTCAGAGAACTTTCTTTGTGAAATCTTTTCTCAACTCCGAATTGATTGGATATTGAGAATTTATGTCTGAATGTGTGGTCCAGATTAATTTTTGTGTGTAACAGGAACAGAAAATCCGCAGATTAAGCAAACTAGTTCACCACTACGGCTAGGCATAAACATAAATTTCTCCGTCCAATCTTCGTTGAATTCACGACAAGCAACATCTTCACAGTTTCACTTTTTTACCATTGTTTGATTTGAGAATTTCCACACTCATGTTTATTGGCTTTAACGGTAAATTGTTATTGAAAAAAATCTAATTTCAACACAATACCACCGACTCTGCTAAACAGTTGTAACAGACTGGAACAGATTGGTCGACAAGGCTGGGATATGGGAACTTCATAACGTTTCGTTGTGAACTGAACAGGCGCATTCGATAATATCTAATCATAACAACCACGAGCAGAGTGAATTATCGTACGCTGACGGGGCGCTGAGTGCATTTTTGTTTAAATTATTAACATATTTTATATTAAACAACGAGGCCTCGCGTGCCTTGGTTTGGGAACCTCTGAATTCTAGACCAACAAGCAGTGGTTAAAATAAAAGGCGAGACATCAGCTTGGTTTGACATCAAGCAATAAGTCCGGCAGGGCTGTGTGCTGTCACTCTATTTGTTTAACCTGTACGCCGAAAATATAATGAGAAATGTCAGAGATGATATAACCAGGGAGCAAGATGATGCCCTAAATATCGGTGGTCATGAAATACCAGAGATTTGATATGCTGTTGATACAGTATTACTATCCACATCACAGACTGGCATAGAAAACTTAATAACACCAACCCAAAGAAATAGTGAAAATCACAACTTATATCTTAACATAGCAAACACAAAGATAATGCGTACAGATAAAACAACTATGGAGAAAGAAATATATGTTAATGAGGGAAAGTTGGAGGTGGTGGACAATTTTGAATATCTTAGGTCATTGAATACCAACGATTATGTGTTCGTGTGTCGAGTAAGCCCATAGTCTACTCTTGCAACAGATAGGTGCTGAAGATATAGGCAGCCAGCCAGGAGGCGCACCACAGAAATCAGGCTGCCACGCAATAACGCCGTGAATTATGTCGACAACTGCTACATGTTATGGTGCTCGCCCGGCTCTGGACCCCCAGGCAGGTGCAGTGCCGGGCCTTATGCCTCATAAGGGTCTAACCACAACTAATGGGGGTCCTTCTCAGATGTCCTGCCGAGCCAGAGGGCCTGACAATAGAACGTCTGGCCGTACCAAACAAAGACTTAAAATAATGCACTGGAATGCAGAGGGTGTCAACAAAAAAGAATAGAACTAGAAAACATCTTGGTCAAAGAAATTGTAAACGTATTTTGCTTGCAAGAAACTCACCTGAACGAAAATATAGCTTTCAAAATCAGAGGCTGCCAGTGTTACCGATCTGACCGAAAGGACAGGCGAAAGGGTGGGATACTGACTCTTGTCAAAAACAACATTCCTGCTTCCAAAATTGAAGTTCACATGGAAGGGGCTGAGTGTCAGGCACTTAAACTTAAGACAGACAATACATACCTTCCCTGATCAATTACTGCTGTCCAAAGACCGTCCACAGGCACTGGACACGCTACCATTAAAAGGAAAATGATTGTGTTTGGCGACTTCAACAGCCACTCGCAGAGCTGGGGCTATGATCATATGGAACAGAGAGGAGAGAGACAAGAAGACTGGCAGGATGAGAATAGATTCATCTTGATTAACAAGCCGTCTGACCCACATACCTTCTACTCGAGATCATGGCACACTACAACTACACCTGATCTGGCTTTTCATTCACCAGACCTGGAGTGGAACATTACACGAACTGTTGGGAAACAACTTGGTGGCAGTGACCATCGGCCAGTCTTTCTAACTGTTGAAATTGAGCTTGTAAGTGAAAGCAGCACCCTATCGAGGTGGAACTACAAGAAAGCAGACTGGGCAATGTACAAGCATCGCACCAGCATACTGGTTAGAAAACTGAACACTGAGAAGGACATAAATAAAGTAGTTGAAGAGTTTGGGAAATGCATACTACAGGCAACACGACAAACAGTACCATGTGGAGCAGGTAAACATTATAAATCCTACTGGAGTAGTGAACTGGAACAGTTGCATAATGATGTGGAAGTGTGTAGAAAGCAAGCAGAGGCCAATCCCAGATAAGAGCACCTCAATAAATATCAGCTCGCAAAAGCCAATTTTCAAAGGACCCAACTGCAGGCTAGACGGAAAAGCTGGCAGGAGAAAACAGAGTCTCTGAACTTTGAAAGAGAGACAGGAAGTTATGGAAGCTAATAAAATGAAGGCACAGGGAGAAACTCAAAAATTGCACTACATAAAGACGGAAACATCTTAACAGGAAAGCAAGCAGCTGACCATTTTACCGACTCATTCGCACAAGATAACAATATCGAAATTAGTCCAGAGAAACAACAAAAGATTCGAGAGAAATGGCAACATACAGGACAGAAGGAAATTGTTCATGAGGTTATGGAGACACCTATCACATTCAGTGAACTGGAGCTAGCCATATCAAAACTTAAAATGAGAAAGTCACCAGGAGTTGATGGTATCGCCTATGAAATGATCAGGAACCTAGGAACAGAGGCCAAATCAAAGCTGCTACAGATCTTTAATAACACATGGACCTTAGGCAGTGTTCCACAAGTCTGGAGAGAAGCAATCATGATACCCATCCTAAAATCTGGGAAAGACAGTTCCATTGCCTCCAGCTACAGACCCATTGCCACACCAGCTGTCTCTAGAAACAATGGAACGCGTCATCAATCACAGATTACAGTGGTACATTGAAAGTGAAAACATCCTTCAGTTATCAGTTAACATCCTTGTGCCACAACAGGCTGCCTTTAGGCAGTGCTACTCTACGGAAGATCAGACAGCCTACCTATCTCAAGAAGTTGAGAAGATGCATTCCAAGAGAAGAAGCTGGTACTTGGGCTTGGATAGATCTGAAGAAAGCCTTTGACAAAGTCTGGAAAGAAGGTTTGATGAAGAAACTGAGAAACTGTAAAGTCATTGGAAGAGTGTACAAATGGGTGAAAGCATACTTGCACAACAGAAGAGCCCGAGTACAGATAGACGGTCTCAAGAGCAAGAAAGTACTATTGCGTCACGGTTTTCCCCAGGGCGGAGTCCTGTCCCCAACACTTTTTCTAATCTCCATCAATGATCTTGTTGTTAATCTACCGTATGGGATTAAAGCGGCAATGTACACTGATGACCTGGTTTTGTGGAGCGCAAATGAACATGCATCAGTGGCCACCATATTGCTACAGAGAGCTGTAGATACATTTGTTGCATGGGCGGATAGATGGTGTGTCAACATAAATACTGACAAGTGCAGCACAACTCTATTTACCCTTTCTCACAAAAAGGCAGGGATCATTCAAATAAATGGAACCCCCTAAGAGAAGATAAAGAACCAACATACCTTGGTGTAACATTCGACGACAGGCTGACATGAAGAAAACACATAAAAAAAGCAGTAGCAAAAGCCAGAAGGAAAATAGCCATCCTGGGAAAGCTAAGTGGGACCACTTGGGGAGCCAGTGGGAAAATACTTAGCAAAGTTTATCAACAGAGCATACGACCACACTTGGAATACGGGTCAACTGCGTGGTGTTCAGCATCAAAAACCACATTACAGGAGGTGGAAAAGGTGAAAAATCAAGCTCTTAGAGTCATCACAGGAGGGATGAGATCAACCCCTATAGTAGCAATGGAGAAAATGGGGAGGACACAAGCTCTAAGAGAATGCAGAGATACAAACACACTAATACAAGCAGAAAAGTTCCTCAGCTTGCCAGGTCAGACTATGAAGAACCGATTTGAAAACCTAGCTATGGGGCGGTTGAAAAGAAGTAGTTTTATCCATCAGGCCAAACGACTCTGCAGAGAAACTCCACCAAGCCAAACGACTCTGCAGAGAAACTATCGATCTTCCCACAGTTGGTATCCCCCTGACAACTATTCCAGAACGAACCCCGTGGAAAGATGAACATAGACTATCACTACAAATCCAGACAAAAGTGAGAGGAATATTTGACAAGGAAGAACAGAACAGTGTACAGCGCAGAACAGCCACTCTCAGCTTCCTTAATGACGAATACCCACAGGATCTCTGGATCCGAGTCTACACAGATGGGTCAGCACAAAATGCTGTTCGAAATGGAGGAGCGGAAGTGTACATAGAATACTCAAATAATACTAGAGACACGGCCAGAGTTCCAACAGGAAAGTACCGCCATAACTATGATGCCGAAATTGAAGCAATCAAGATAGCAACAGAGAAATTACTAAATACCAGCCATGGTACACAACCTGTGGTGATACTGACTGATGTAAAATCCCTAATAGAAGGGCTCCTGTCTGGGAAATTGTCAGTTCTAAGGACACTATTTTCTGATCTTAGCAGTCAGCATAAGGTCACCATCCAGTGGATACCATCCCACTGCTGAGTCCCCGGAAACGACAGAGCTGATCGATTGGCTAAGGAAGGAGCAAATGAAGAATAACCTGATGAGCCCATTACATACCACCAAAAGAAAAGAATGATCAAATCAGTAAGAAGGCCACCAATCCTTACTCAAGACGACTACCACATTATGGACAGACTAGAACAGGTCATTCTTCTGCGAATCAGAACAGGACACAATAGATTACGCAACCACATGTATACAAAATTCAAGATTGGTGACTCAGCCATGTGCACATGTGGTTTGGCGTCGCAGACATCAGAGCACATACTCCAGGATTGCCCAAACTACAACATATCCAGGCGAATCTTCAGGCCTAGAGAGTCAACAGTGGAAGATAAACTCTATGGACCGCTGAGTGAACTAAACAAGATTGTTAGATTCATACAAGAGACAACATTGCAGTTAAAAACATATTTCAGGCGAGCGACAGAAGAAGAAAAAAAATTGATTACCAACAATGGTGACACAATGAAAGAAATTCAACGACGATTATCAATTGCTCTTTAAAGACTAACAGAAATCAATAAATAATAGAGCGGGACAGATAGAACTACAAAAATTAGATTTTTAAGAGCATGCATCTTTCCCATTGCAACATACGCCTGTGAGACATGGACACTTACTAAACAAGCTGAACAGCGCATACATGACTTTGAATACAAATGTTATAGACAGGTTCTAAGAATATCTTGGGTGAAGAAAAGAACTCATGCATCCATACTTCTAAAGCTGAGGGTTCAAATTCAAGAGGGTTGGATTTTAAAGACGATAAAACAAAGAAATTTGATATATTTTGGTCACTTGAAAAGTCATGAAAGTTTGGAGAGAATAATAATGGAGGGCTATATGCCTGCGAAGAGAGGAAGAGGAAGACCAAAGAGAAGATGGGTGCAGGATGTGGCGGATGATCTCCAGATGGGTGTATCAGACGCGGGACATCTTGCTTGTGATCGAGAAGTTTTCCGGAGGGTTGTTATGGGAACGAGGTTCTGCAAAGGACATACTACTGAATGAATGAATGAATGAATGAATGAATGAATGAATGAATGAATGAATGAATGAATGAATGGGGGAACATAAACATCTAACATTGTTACAAGGGAGACTACTAACATTTAAAAATAGAAATTATATACCTAGTTCTAATATTATTAACTAACTAAAAAATCTCTCTACTTTACTCTTATAAATAAAATAGACAAAAATTCAACTCAAGGATTATAATATGAAGAAGAAAACTGTTAGATTACCTATACAATCATTTTAAAATCTTTACTTACTTACATTTTATAATCAACTTTAAAGTTCCATATTTATTTATAACTTCTAATAGTACACTTTTACTGGCTAATATTAATATATATGATTGTTCGTATTTTTGTCAGGCCTGATAAAGGTCATAAAAAGAAATTAAGTTGCATGTCCTTCACAGGACGTAGCAGTCAACCCCAGCATTTTCGCTGTTCGTGATTCCTGGGCAAATTTTACGTTCAATAGTTTGCCATAGCTTTCTGAATGACCGGCTCCTATACCTTTTTCGAAAATAACCTGCACCGCTGTGTTTCGAACCCAGGTGTACGGGCTCATAAACCGCGTTCGCAAGTCCTTTGCCATAGAGATCGGTTAAATGTCATAAATCCTAACAATAACCTTCGGAATTATACTAATGTGAGGGTCATTAAATATAACAATGAAATAAATTTTGTGGAAGTGATATTGTTGAAGCGTGGGGTTAACATTCCCACCTTTGTAAAAACCTTTCTTTGTTACGAAACAAATACATGAGCCTCGATATCGGACTGACTTATCTGGACAACGACCTTGGAACGTTAAAGGACTTTTGAGATTTGGAACATGGAATGTACGGACACTATATCGAGCTGGAGCGGCTGAAGAACTAACCCGGGAGCTGGTTGAATATCAAGTGGATATAACAGCAATTCAAGAAATAAGGTGGCCAGGAGAGGGTACTTTAGAGCAAAATGGAATGATTATAATATAAGGATCAAACACCCAAAATAAACATGAATTAGGAACAGGATTTGTCATCAAAAAAGAGTTATGGGGGAACGTTTTAAACTTTAAAGCTTTTAATGACAGGATTAGTAAATTACGAATAAAAGGTAAATGGAAAAATATAACGATGATTAATGTACATGCACCTACTGAAGAGAAAGAAGATGGTATTAAAGAAGACTTTTATAATGATCTGGAAGATGTCATAGAAGAAACCCCCAAACAGGACATCCTGATTGTACTGGGAGACTTCAATGCAAAAATAGGTAGAGAGCAAACTAATAAAAAAGTGGCCGGTATGGAAAGCCTATATACAACTTCAAATGATAATGGATGGAGAGTAATCAACCTGGCAGAAGCCAAAGGACCGCAGATTAGCAGTACCAGACTACAAAGAAAGGATATACACAAACAAACTTGGAAATCATGTGACAAGAGAACCTATAATCACTGGCATAGATCACATTTTAATTAACTATAACAGTATGACCTGTTATATGGGCTTTGGTTAGTTTGGTACGCAAGATGCTGCGCAAGGGAAAAGGGAATGAGCACGAAGGAGCACGGTAGTTAGAGATTTGAGTTACACTCACGTGCTGACATAGGGAGTTAGTAACGATCGGCCGGCTAACTGTCAACAAGCTTTGATATTTGCAGTCTACAATTTTTATACCAAAGAACCTTCGCAATTAAACAGACACTTATTTATCATCAAGGAGTTGTCTTGATTTTATACAGATACATTCAGCTGCAGTTGCATTCAGACTCGTTCCGTTATATAGTCTGAAATGGAGCCTCAGTAACCAGGATTCTGAACTTGGGCTGAAAAACGCGAAGTACTGATGGCTTTTTCTACATCATCATAGCCGTGGCCGTTTTCAAGAGCTGCTGATTTACATTGTCATACGCAAAAACTGATGGCTTCTTCCACTTCTTCCACATCATCATAGCCGTGGCCGTTTTCAAGAGCTGCTGATTTACATTGTCATACGCAAAAACTGATGGCTTCTTCCACTTCTTCCACATCATCATAGCCGTGGGCCGTTTTCAAGAGCTGCCGATTTACATTATCATACGCAAAAACTGATGGCTTCTTCCACATCATCATAGCCGTGGCCGTTTTCAAGAGCTGCTGATTTACATTATCATACGCAAAAACTGATGGCTTCTTCCACATCATCATAGCCGTGGCCGTTTTCAAGAGCTGCTGATTTACATTGTAATACGCAAAAACTGATGGCTTCTTCCACTTCTTCCACATCATCATAGCCGTGGCCGTTTTCAAGAGCTGCCGATTTACATTATCATACGCAAAAACTGATGGCTTCTTCCACATCATCATAGCCGTGGCCGTTTTCAAGAGTTGCTGATTTACATTGTCATACGCAAAAACTGATGGGTTCTTCCACATCATCATAGCCGTGGCCGTTTTCAAGAGTTGCTGATTTACATTGTCATACGCAAAAACTGATGGGTTCTTCCACATCATCATAGCCGTGGCCGTTTTCAAGAGTTGCTGATTTACATTGTCATACGCAAAAACTGATGGGTTCTTCCACATCATCATAGCCGTGGCCGTTTTCAAGAGCTGCCGATTTACATTATAATACGCAAAAACTGATGGCTTCTTCGACGTTATCATAGCCAAGAGCTGCTGTTCCACATTCTTATTCACAAGGAACTTTGTTGTCAAGTCAGCTCCAGACTCCTAAATGCTGCTGTGGGAGTGTTTCAATACGGCCATAGAATCGTTTTGCTGACTCAGAATTTGTATCAACCTTGCTCAAGTTTGAAAAGAAACTCTCGCTTATGAAGATGTTCATTACAAAGTGCGATTCAGCTGTATTGGGTTTCTCTGAGGCGGGTGGGCATAATGGCTGCCGGCCTGCTAAGGAAAGCCCATTTTAATCGCTTTGCTTCTGACTGGAGTCGAGCTAGAGACGTTTCCAGAACGAATTGATACCAAAGAGCCAAAGTTTAGACGTGCCCGACCAGGGGTGAAGCCAAAGTTCAGACGTGCCCGACCAGGGGTGAAAGTGATCGTTACACTAGTGAGGCCAGAGACTACTCGGGATCCAAATTTACAGTATATCTCTCGTCAATTGGATGGATTTTTCTTGAAGAACACGATACTACGCGTTGGGAAACTTACGTCCTCAAGGGTATCTATAACAAAGCAGACACATAGAGGACCAACGAGATCTCTGGTTAAATATAAATGGAGTTTTATTTCACATTGATGACCACTACAACAATCTTATTTCGATTCCGACATTATGGTGACCTCTCTCCTCCAGTCCCAGATGTTGACTCCTAACAACAAACTACGTCACGACTTGAGCATCTTTCTTCCCATTCCATCCTGATGCTCAAGCGTGCTGTAGCTTTGCCCACCTAACATACACATTCTGCTACATATCCTTACGTAAAGTATATTAACAATATTAATTATAAAAGTCCTGCAATATCATTCACACCTTTCTTAACTTTGGTCAACAAAATTCTAACACTTTAAAGGCAGTCAGTGTCAGTTATATACACTGCGGTCATTTTTCGGTGAAGATCGTAAACTGATTAGAGACATTAGACGTAGACAGTCACAATATTTTGGGCATGTTATGAGAAGAAATGATTTGGAGAACTTAGTGACAACTCGTAAGATCGAGGGGAAGAGACCAAGGAGAAGACCTAGAAGTAACTACCTGGATGGCTTGGCCTTGTGGCATGGTCGAGACAGAAAACGGAGCTGATCCACGACTCTGGTGATCGAGTGAGATGGCAGAACATGACCGCCCACGCTTACCGGCATGGCACATGATGGATGGATGGAATCAAAATTTCATTTAACAATAAACTTTTAAATCAGTTTCGAAAATCGCTATTAATGTAATTAATTTACAATTGTAACTGCTATTCATAACCAGTTACTTAAGTTCAGATGCCAGTTTACCAATGTCTGGGCACAAATCTGTCTTGCCCAAGGTCCCAAGGGAGTCTCTGTGGCGAAGTGGTCAAGCCGTTTGACTCGTGAGCCGAAGGTTGTGGGTTCGATTCCGGGCCGCGTCCTTCGGTTTACGAGTTAAATGTTTCGGAGACTCCCATGGGTCGTCGCTAAAAGCTACGGAGTTCGTGCTTTGTGCGACGCTTTCCGTGCTGCGGAAAGAGACCGAGCCATATGGGATAAAAACCTGGTGCAATGAAGTCGACCCTGTCGACTTTTAAGCGACTTTTTTTTAAAGCCCAAGGTCATAAGCGCAGCAAGAATACTGTCCGTGAGTCTAGAATGTAACTTGTTTTTTATAACGGTCATTGGGGAAAATGAATGCTCGCATCTGTAAGTCGAACCAAAACGACAAATGTATCTCTGGGGGAATGAACACAAGTGTTCAAATTGTTTGACAGGCAATATTCGCCAGAATGAAATCATATGATCAGCTGAAATTGAAGCAGGCAGCTCCAGAAATTTACACCTCATTGCAGAATTGCATTTCAAATCAATTACTTCGTGCTGAAGGTTCTGCTATAATTTGCAGAGCTTGGCTTCAGGAAATAAGAACGAATTTATTAAGAGGGCAACATTATCCTCCTCTATTGTGAACTCTTGAAATCTCGACTGAAAGATATCCAGAAGACTTTCAACTTTTACTTTGCACTGTAACAAGTCATAATTCTTTTCCACCACAAGTTGGAAACACCTCTAAAGTCCATTCAGTCAGATGTCCGATAAACAGTCGTAGTTTCATTTTAAATGAAGAAATGTCATCGCACAAATTTGTGAATAGTTTGTTTGTCCCCCCCCCCCCCCCCCCCCCCCATCTTTCCAGGATCCTCGTATTTGAAGAGTTTAAATGAGACCTGATGTAACCAAAAATACCAGGTCATTAAGACAGTCATCGTTCAGCAGACATTCTCGTTCTGTTGGCAATGCATGTTTTTTCCAGACAGAAACGGATAGACACTATTTTTCAGTGCCCAGAAACGTGACACTTTCCCTTTAAATAGCCATCTGACATCACAGTGTAACAGTAGCTCACCGTATTCTCCTTTCAGGTCTGATAGAAACTATCTGAACTAACACTTGTTCAACTCCTTACTTCGAATTTTGTTCACACATCTCAGAACAACATCCATGACATGTTTGAGATTTACAGACTTTCTACACAGACCTTCTTGGTGAATGATACGATGATATTTTTATATAGTGCTGCCAAGAAACTATTCCAACAATGCTAGACATCCATACTTTTTTACCCGTCAAATCCAGAGCACTGTCGGTGCATACACTGTCCAATTTGATCCATTCTACACTGTTTTTCTCTAAACACAACTTCAGAGTTTCAAACAGATCAGTCTCTTTGGTAGTTGCATGCATTGATTCCAGTCCTAGAAGGCCTTAAATGACTTCAAAATTATCGTTTATTGCCCAAACAAAAACCTCGACGTAAGCTGTGTCAGATATGTCAGCGAATATATATATATATATATATATATATATATATATATATATATATATATATATATATATATATATATATATATATATATATATATATATATATATATATATATATATATATATATATCCGCTCAAACGGAACACATCATGATATCACATTACCTCGCTCATTGGCAACTACCGACTCTGCTAAACAGTTGTAACAGACGACAACATGGCGCATTGCGCACTCTGATTGGTCGAGACGGCTGGGATTTGGGACTTCATAACCTTTCGTTGTGAACTGAACAGGCGCATTCAATAATATCTAAGCATAACAACCACGAGCAGAGTGAATTATCGCACGCTGACGGGGCGCTCCAAGTGCATTTTTGTTTAAATTATTAAAATATTTTATATTAATCAACGAGGCCTCGCGTGCCACTTTCTTACAGCTGGCGGGCCACAAGTGGCCCGCGGGCCGTGGTTTGGGAACCTCTGCGCTAATCCATCTTACCCTCCACGCCACGCCGATCCATTTCCCCTTCACGCCCCACACATGATCCCAAAGGGCCTCAAGCACACCTATCCTGTCACAAACAAGTACACCACTTGGCGGTTCAGATCCAAACAATATGTCCTCCTGCTCGTTACCCACATCACCAGCGTGTCCTGGGGGAAAAGTTCCCACATATGCTCTATCATTTGTGTTTTTAATGAAAGCCTGCCACTCTTCATAAAGCTTGCCTGTCTTCATCCATCTCAGCATGCTCTGTAGGTCCATTACAATCGCGATATGTGTGTGCTGTTTGACCCCCAGCCAGCGGACCGCCGCTGTGATTGATAAATTGCTAAAATGCGTTAACAATTAACAGTGTTAAACAGGAGTGTAAAGTTTGACAGAAACAGTCTATAGACATCGTAAACAAACACAAATCTAACGGAAGCCGGTTTAGTCAGTTGGCTACTTAGGGCTGACCATAGAAACAATACGGATACCAGCTACAGTAGAACCCACATATTAGCAAGGTCACATAGAAGTAAAGCACAGATGAACTAGCATTCTGTTACAGGACCGTCTTGATTAGAGTTGCCAGACGTCCTGGTTTTCCGGGACAAACACGGGTTTGTTACGAAAAACACCACTATTCCGAAAATTGCTTTCGGGATGCCTATTGTTCTGGTTTTCTTTTCTTGTGAAATGACAGATTTAAGTCAGTCCAAATCTTTCTAGATGTTAATTTCATAGAACTGTTTAATTTGGAAACATGAAATGTCCGCGTACGTAAACGCGGTAGTTTGGTATTCATTATCTCGAGGTCTGTGGGTTAGTCGGTTTCTCTGTTGTGACTTGAGTAGATTTAGTTTTAAGCTAACCTGTAAGCACAGGTGTGCTCTGGAAAATGAGACTATATGGGATCAAACTCAGTGCAATGAAGTCAAACGTTTAGCCTTTAAATTCCTCTTGTTTAAGTGACGGTATTAATGCTTTGATTGATTGATTGAGCGTTGAGCGTCGGCCAGATCCCCTCGTCACTCCTATTAATGTTTTTAACATCTTTAACATGCTTTTGAAATGCTTGATGACTGACTCCATTGCACTTGGTTTTATCCCATACGGCTCGGTATCATCTCGCAGGACGGCCTGCTGAAAACGTCGCACAAAGCACGAACTCCGGAACTCCAGAGACAACCCCCAGGAGTCTCCGAGAAAACCGCACTCGTGAACGATGTATCCCGGAATCGAACCAACCATCTTCGGAGTGCGAACGTAACTACTTCGTCACGGAGATCCCTGTTCGTAACGTTTGATTTGTTTATGCTTAAGAGAAATGTCCCAGATTCTCAAATAGACAATCTGCAACACTAGTCTTGGTTCACGACCTGGCCTAGATTGATTATCTTTGACCCCTGATGAATGTTGTCGGATTTTCAGACAATGATGATGCAGGCTGTCTCGTGAACCACACCCCTCATGCGGATCTGTTCCCATCTAACAACATTCCCAGTCGTTCCTTTGTGACCCACAGAAAACTGGGTCATGAATATCCATACCAGGATGAGGAAAGTAAACAGACAGAGATAAGGGCACATTGTAGACCAGAGAACGAACGAACGAACGAACAAACTTTATTTTCAAAGGGTTAAGAATTGGGCACGCAGGCCCGTCTAACATTCTGCCCTTCTATCACTCTCTTTCATACATTATTTCATTCACACATCATTTAAGGCTAACAGAGAACAGCAACAATATAAAAGATATGCATTACAAAGGCATGGGCAAAATGCCAACATCAAAACTACACGACACAGTAAAATTAGATAATGGTGTGACACTGGAGAACGAATCACCAAGATACGGGGAGCAGAATCTCTCAGCTTTACTGGACCACGATCTCGAGTTTCAAAATGGATGTTGCGGTCAAATCTTCGTCGGCACACAAACAAGAAATACACACCGATACAACTAAATGAAAAACTCTACAATAGAATGTGTATTATATATATATATATATATATATATATATATATATATATATATATATATATATATATATATATATATATATATATATATATATATATATATATATATAAGTTTATCCATCTGTTTTCCTTGTTGTGGACTAGACACGAATGTAGTATGATACCGCCTGTATGGTTATAACAATGCTGCTAAAACTGGGTGCAGTCACGTGTGAGGCAACCAGGACTTCAAGAGTTGTGAAGAAAAGGTAGGACAGAAAAACCACTAGCAGGAAATCCTCCTCCAGAAACGTCAAGCATTCTTTGTTCACACTGTCAAAGAAGATTTCGAGCCAAAAATATGCCTTATCAGCCATCTTAGAACTCACGGCTTCCATACTTTCAACCCCACTGGATGAAAATGAATGGTCATCATCATTCTTGATGGACAAACAACATAGCTAGACCGGAAATGCGGTTATGACCAGTAATTCCAGTAGACTTCAGAGAGCTGAAGGTAGAAGAAAGTCATGGACCCGTTTACACTTCATGAGGCGGAATAGCCCCATATGTGTACACAAATCAGAGCTTGAATGTTTGAGCGATAGAACCACGAG
>JACEFZ010010359.1:22500-152500 GCA_014155875.1 Cepaea nemoralis | reverse complement strand
AATGCATAGGTCCTAGAAAAACTGGGAATGAAGAGAGAGTTGATAAAAGAAATAAAAAGGAGACAAGTGAAATATTTTGGCCACCTTAAAAGACATTATACTCTTATAAAACCATAGTGGAAGGCAAGGTTGAAGGCAAGCGATCAAGAGGTAGACAACGATACAAGTGGGAGGATAACATCAAGAGATGGACGAACATCAACTTGACAGAATGTACAGCCAAGGCAAGAGACAGTGTTGGAGATCCATTGCAGCCAACCTTCATTGCGGAGACGGCACCTGATTGTTGATTGATATTAACTTACACTCGTACCAATATCCTTAACTCCCTCACTGCCACTCTATATCGCCTTCTATCCTTAACCCTCTCACTGCCGCTTTCTGTCTCTTTCCCTTCTTGGTTCTCTGTCTAAACCTCTATTTGCTAACTATCCTATTTCAAACACCTCAAACCAAGGGACACAAGTCATAGGGAAATAAGTTACGACTTTCAATTACATGATTATTCCCCTTGGTCCAGAGCAAACGCTAATCGAGGCTGTCTGAGGTTCACGTGGAAGCGGAGCTTTATATGCTAGCGCTTAGACATTCCGTACGCTGACGGTTAGTAGGTGGTTCAATCCCAATCCCTACTCCGTCAGTCGGACATCTTCACTTTCATTTCTCGGTCAAAAAGCCAGGGAAAACTACTGAACGTCAAAATGCCCAGACAGTCGCACTGAGGTTGTGGTTGGTTGCATTATCCCAGACGTAGCCTGGTAATCTCACCATAAATAAGGTCCTTGCATTTTTATTATTTTTTGTTTTTAAATTATTATTTCATATCCTTTTTACAGGACAAATTTCTGTCACCATCAGCATTTTACTGCTTTGTTGATGTCTTTGCAAGTTTACGTTCAGTAGTTTGCCATGTCTTTCTGAACGACCGGATACCATACCAAATCGTTAAAACCCAGCTCAACGCGGTCTGCTGCCAAATCGGTCGCAGCTGTGTTTCAAATGCGGGCAAGTAAGCTTACGAATCACATCCGTAAGCCCTTAGCCATGGAGACCGGCTGCATTTATTTTCTTATGTAAATAAGATCCTTTCATTTATTTGCCTATATAAATAAGATCCTTGCATTTGGATGTAAATCAGATTCTCGCATTTGCCTATGTAAATAATATCCATGTGTTTGCCTATGTAAATAATATCCATGTGTTTGGCTGTGTATATAAGATGCCTGTATTTTGTCTATATACAAAAATCCCAGTATTTTGTCTATATAAATAAAATCCCCGTATTTATCTATATAAATAAGATCCCTGCATTTCGTCTATATAAAATAAGATCCCTATACTTTGTCTAATAATGCTGCAGTGGTTACATTCTTGGCAAGTGAGCTGTCAGTAGAGCACCATCATTTTGTGAACGATTCTGGCAGTTTTGTTTATTGAAAGTGGCATGAACTCCTCCAAAGAGCAAACACGACAGAATGTTTCCGATCGTCAGAAGGGGTCCTCCTTCGTTGAATGTTTCAGCCACATTACCTCCTTGACACTTTCCCGGGGGCTCTACCCAGGTCATGGCTTGTCCTCCTATCGTGTGTTCGCACATCCAGCTTCGAGAAGTTTTCATTGTTCATCGCACTTACTCTACAAGTTTTCATTGTTCATCGCACTTAGTTTATAAGTTTTCATTGTTCATCGCAGTTACTCTACAAGTTTTCATTGTTCATCGCACTTAGTCTATAAGTTTTCATTGTTCATCGCAGTTACTCTACAAGTTTTCATTGTTCATCGCACTTAGTCTATAAGTTTTCATTGTTCATCGCAGTTACTCTACAAGATTTCATTGTTCATCGCACTTAGTCTATAAGTTTTCATTGTTCATCGCAGTTACTCTACAAGTTTTCATTGTTCATCGCACTTAGTTATAAGTTTTCATTGTTCATCGCAGTTACTCTACAAGTTTCATTGTTCATCGCACTTAGTCTATAAGTTTTCATTGTTCATCGCAGTTACTCTACAAGTTTTCATTGTTCATCGCACTTACTCTAGAAGTTTTCATTGTTCATCGCACTTAGTCTATAAGTTTTCATTGTTCATCGCACTTACTCTACAATTTTTCATTGTTCATCGTACTTACTCTACAAGTTTTCATTGTTCATCGTACTTACTCTACAAGTTTTCATTTTATCGCACTTACTCTACAAGTTTTCATTGTTCATCGCACTTACTCTACAATTTTTCATTGTTCATCGCACTTACTCTACAAGAACACCGCTATGTGTGACTACCCAGAACCCACCCGATCTCAGGGAGGCGAATAATGCACATCCGGTTGGAGCCTGATCGCAAACTGGGCCAGCTGTGCTTTCAAAATCGTTTCTCGGTAAATCGATCCTCCGCCTCATCTGCCAGTAACTGTGCACTTTTGAAGGGAGTTCTTTATACTGTTTTACTGTTGTACTTAGTAGGCCCAAACCCAAAGCCTTTGCCCAAGGAGTGGCGACGTATGCACAAGCAGACTAAGGTAGCATGTACGCGATAGACAGGAACAGGGGGAGAACGTTGACTACAGGACATCCAAGACGGATGTGGATGTTTTATCACCGTGGAGGTCTAACCTGTACATGCGCCCTGCTCTTCCATGCAATGGACAAACTTTGTTGTTGTTACATCATTTTGTTTTTTGATATTGTCCGAAGGACTGCAGTCATATTCCATAATATGATAGCACAGATAAGAGCGCTTGTTGTTAAATACCCCGTGTGAAGATGACGAGGTAACGGGTTCAGCCCCTACACAAGTCAATTGGACTAAAGAGTAAACTTATCGTCTTTGACATGTGGACGTAAATTACAAGTACCTCTAAAATTGGAGTGGGTTCGCCTGATGGCGAGGGACGCTGGTAAGAGGGAAAGCTAATTCACACGCAAACATCAGTCCAGTGCACTAGAGGTTGTAGCAGTGTATGGACTACGCTTGAGTTCAAATCCAGCGAACAAAACAACAACAACAACATCAACAACATCAACAACGAAAAATAATAATAATAATAATAATAATAACAAACAACAACAACAAAACAACAACAACAAAAAACAAAAAACAAAAAGAAACAACAACAACAAACAAAAAACCCAAAAACAACAACACAACAACAACAACAACAACAACATATTCCATAAACGTAAAGTACGTGTGACATGTGTATTGATGTCGTTTTCTTGTGGTAGAGACACGGCAGGGGATAGATTCATTCAACGAATGGCGAATACACAAACATAATGCATGTATACATACAGACAGATAAACATACAGACATGTAGACATTCGTAATGTTAGAATAATTTAGAAATATGATAGAAAATAACAGAGTAGTCGCGAAAAAGAAATACAGCAAAAGTATTTGAGTTCAGAAAATACAGTTAAAACCAATCGATAAATACAATACATTATGTAGCAAGCCCATTGCAAAAACGTCCCTCTCATATCAGGGCGTGGAAAAGCCTCTCGATCTCTGACCATGTTTTCTGCCTCATGCACCCTCATGCCTCAAGTATCTGCAAATTATCTTGTTCCCATCATCGGGCTGGTTGACCCCTGCCTTTTCTACCAGAAACCATGCTTTCCTCCTCGTTCTCTCCATGCCAGTGTGTCTTGTAATACGGGCGAAGTATGTTAGTTTCCCAGACATGATACCAGGTTCCACCGATGCCCAGATCCCACAGAACCTCAGAATTCTCTTCCTCTTGGTCCACGATACCCCAGGAACTCTTCTGCAACATGTCAGCTCTAAAGCCCCGATTTTCTTCTTCCGCGATTTCGAAACAGTCCATGATGTGCACCGATATGTTGCCACAGGAAAGATGCAGGTCCCCAGGGACTTGTTAGTTGGTGTTGTATCATAGATTCCCAGCACTTCCCAGTTTCCGCAGTGCCATGACATATAACACAGTCCCATGACATATAACACAGTGTCATGACATATAACACAGTCCCATGACATATAACACAGTGCCATGACGTATAACACAGTGCCATGACATATAACACAGTGTCATGACATATAACACAGTCCCATGACATATAACACAGTCCCATGACATATAACACAGTGACATGACATATAACACAGTCCCATGACATATAACACAGTCTGATGACATATAACACAGTGCCATGACATATAACACAGTCCCATGACATATAACACAGTGGTATGACATATAACACAGTGCCATGACATATAACACAGTGTCATGACATATAACACAGTCCCATGACATATAACACAGTCCATGACATATAACACAGTGTCATGACATATAACACAGTCCCATGACATATAACACAGTCCCATGACATATAACACAGTGACATGACATATAACACAGTCCCATGACATATAACACAGTGTCATGACATATAACACAGTCCCATGACATATAACACAGTCCCATGACATATAACACAGTGTCATGACATATAACACAGTCCCATGACATATAACACAGTGCCATGACATATAACACAGTGCCATGACATATAACACAGTGCCATGACATATAACACAGTCCCATGACATATAACACAGTCCCATGACATATAACACAGTGCCATGACATATAACACAGTGTCATGGCATATAACACAGTGCCATGACATATAACACAGTGTCATGACATATAACACAGTCCCATGACATATAACACAGTGACATGACATATAACACAGTGCCATGACATATAACACAGTGCCATGACATATAACACAGTGACATGACATATAACACAGTGACATGACATATAACACAGTGCCATGACATATAACACAGTGACATGACATATAACACAGTGACATGACATATAACACAGTGACATGACATATAACACAGTGCCATGACATATAACACAGTGCCATGACATAAAACACAGTGACATGACATATAACACAGTGACATGACATATAACACAGTGCCATGACATATAACACAGTGCCATGACATATAAACACAGTGCCATGACATAAAAACACAGTGCCATGATATATAACACAGTGACATGACATATAAAAGCAGTCCCATGAATATAACACAGTGCCATGACATATAACACAGTGCCATGACATATAACCACAGTGCCATGACATATAAACACAGTCCCATGACATATAACACAGGGCCATGACATATAACACAGTGCCATGACATATAACACAGTCCCATGACATATAACACAGTCCCATGACATATAAAGCAGTCCCATGACATATAACACAGTCCCATGACATATAACACAGTGCCATGACATATAACACAGTCCCATGACATATAACACAGTGCCATGACAAATAACACAGTGCCATGACATATAACACAGTGCCATGACATATAACACAGTCCCATGACCATATAACACAGTGCCATGACTATAACACAGTGCCATGATATAGAACACAGTGCCATGACATATAAACAGTCCCATGACATATAACACAGTGCCATGACATATAACACAGTGCCATGACATATAACACAGTGCCATGACATATAACACAGTCCCATGACATATAACACAGGGCCATGACATATAACACAGTCCCATGACATATAACACAGTCCCATGACATATAACACAGTCCCATGACATATAACACAGTCCCATGACATATAGCACGGTGCCATGACATATAACACAGTTCCATGACATATAACACAGTCCCATGACATATAACACAGTCCCATGACATATAGCACAGTGCCATGACATATAACAGTCCCATGATATATAGCACAGTTCCATGACATATAGCACAGTGCCATGACATATAACACAGTCCCATGACATATAACACGGTCCAATGACATATAGCACAGTTCCATGACATATAGCACACTCCCATGACATATAACACAGTCCCATGGCTGCCATCAGCCTGACGACGTCATGGCATGGTTCAGTTATAACCTAATTCAGAGAGTAAAGGTTACGACTGTGTTCGGAAGTGAACACGAGAACGTGGAAAGCAGGGGCTTTCCACACAACGTGAAAATGCTGGAGCTCACTTCCCAGGTGAGGAGGTGAGCTCGGGACAAGTCAGTCGGCGTTGATCCATCGTCCTGTGTGGACATGGTGAAAAGTATACAGCGTTATGGCTCTACATTGAGCCACGCATTTAATCTGTGATGTAGTGTAACGCGATGTGACTGTCGAATAAGTGATGGTATCTGTGATTATGTGATTGTGTATATTATACGTAGGAAGCTTATAACAGTCTTTGTGTTCACTCTTGTTCGAGTTAACTGGAGATCGAGTGGGTGAGGTGTATGACGTACGATCGAGTAACCATGATATACTCATGTGCTGCGAGATGACCAGGGTGCTGACTGGAGAAGAAGAGAAGAATAAATCATCCCTGTTGGACATGAGAAGTGTTGCTACACAAGTATCGATAGTAGCCTCATTCAGATAGTCCATCATATCCTGGCAGTATAACACAGTCCCATGACATATAACACAGTGTCATGACATATAACACAGTCCCATGACATATAACACAGTGCCATGACATATAACACAGTGCCATGACATATAACACAGTGTCATGACATATAACACAGTCCCATGACATATAACACAGTCCCATGACATATAACACAGTGACATGACATATAACACAGTCCCATGACATATAACACAGTCTGATGACATATAACACAGTGCCATGACATATACACAGTCCCATGACATATAACACGTGTATGACATATAACACAGTGCCATGACATATAACACAGTGTCATGACATATAACACAGTCCCATGACATATAACACAGTCCCATGACATATAACACAGTGTCATGACATATAACACAGTCCCATGACATATAACACAGTGTCATGACATATAACACAGTGCCATGACATATAGCACAGTGTCATGACATATAACACAGTCCCATGACATATAACACAGTGACATGACATATAACACAGTGCCATGACATATAACACAGTGTCATGACATATAACACAGTCCCATGACATATAACTCAGTGACATGACATATAACACAGTGCCATGACATATAACACAGTGCCATGACATATAACACAGTGTCATGACATATAACACAGTGCCATGACATATAACACAGTGTCATGACATATAACACAGTGCCATGACATATAACACAGTGTCATGACATATAACACAGTCCCATGACATATAACACAGTGACATGACATATAACACAGTCCCATGACATATAACACAGTCTGATGACATATAACACAGTCCCATGACATATAACACAGTGGTATGACATATAACATAGTGCCATGACATATAACACAGTGTCATGACATATAACACAGTCCCATGACATATAACACAGTGCCATGACATATAACACAGTCCCATGACATATAACACAGTGCCATGACATATAACACAGTGCCATGACATATAACACAGTGCCAAGACATATAACACAGTCCCATGACATATACACAGTGACATGACATATAACACAGTCCCATGACATATACACAGTGTCATGACATATAACACAGTCCCATGACATATAACACAGTCCCATGACATATAACACAGTGTCATGACATATAACACAGTCCCATGACATATAACACAGTGCCATGACATATAACACAGTGCCATGACATGTAACACAGTACCATGACATATAACACAGTCCCATGACATATAACACAGTCCCATGACATATAACACAGTCCCATGACATATAACACAGTGCCAGGACATATAACACAGTGCCATGACATATAACACAGTGCCATGACATATAACACAGTGCCATGACATATAACACAGTGCCATGACATATAACACAGTCCCATGACATATAACACAGTGCCATGACATATAACACAGTCCATGACATATAACACAGTGCCATGACATATAACACAGTGCCATGACATATAACACAGTGCATGACATATAACACAGTCCCATGACATATAACACAGTGCATGACATATAACACAGTGCCATGACATATAACACAGTGCATGACATATAACACAGTCCCATGACATAAACCATGCTATGACATATAAAAGTCCATGACATATAACACAGTACATGACATATAACACCCATACATAACACAGTGCCATGACATATAAACAGGGCCATGACATATAACACAGTCCCATGACATATAACATTAACCTGACATATAACACAGTGCCATGAAATAAACAGTCCATGACATATAACACAGTCCCATGACATATAACACAGTCCCATGACATATAAACAGTGCCATGACATATAACACAGTGCCATGACATATAACACAGTGCATGACATATAACACAGTGCCATGACATAAACACAGTCCCATGACATATAACACAGTCCCATGACATATAACACAGTCCCATGACATATAACACAGTCCATGACATATAACACAGTGTATGACATTAACAGTCCCATGACATATAACACAGTCCCATGACATTAACACAGTGCATGACATTAACACAGTCCCATGACATATAACACAGTCCCATGACATATAACACAGTCCATGACATATAACACAGTCATGACTATAACACAGTCCCATGACTATAACACAGTCCATGACATATAACACAGTCCCAACATATAACACAGTGCCATATATAACACAGTCCATGACATATAACACAGTGCCATGACATATAACACAGTGCCATGACATATAACACAGTGCCATGATATAACACAGTCCCATGACATATAACACAGTCCCAGACATATAACACAGTCAGATGACATATACACAGTGTCATGACATATAACACAGTCCCATGACATATAACACAGTCCATGACATATAACACAGTCCCCATGACATATAACCAGTGCATGACATATAACACAGTCCCATGACATATAACACAGTCTCATGACATATAACACAGTCCATGACATAAACACAGTCCCATGACATATAACACAGTGCATGACATATAACACAGTGCCATGACATATAACACAGTCATGACATATAACACAGTCCCATGACATATAACACAGCCCATGACATATAACACAGTGCCATGACATATAACACAGTCCCATGACATATAACACAGTGCATGACATATAACACAGTGCCATGACATATACACAGTCCATGACATATAACACAGTCCCATGACATATAACACAGTGCCATGACATATAACACAGTCCCATGACATATAACACAGTGTCATGACATATAACACAGTCCATGACATATACACAGTCCCATGACATATAACACAGTGCCAGACATATAACACAGTCCATGACATATAACACAGTGCCATGACATATAACACAGTGCCATGACATATAACACAGTCCCATGACATATAACACAGTCCCATGACATATAACACAGTCCCATGACATATAACACAGTGCCATGACATATAACACAGTGCCATGACATATAACACAGTGCCATGACATATAACACAGTCCCATGACATATAACACAGTCCCATGACATATAACACAGTGCCATGACATATAACACAGCCATGACATATAACACAGTGCCATGACATATAACACAGTCCATGACATATAACACAGTCCCATGACATATAACACAGTGTCATGACATATAAACAGTCCATGACATATAAACAGTGTCATGACATATAACACAGTCATGACATGAAATAACACAGTGCCATGACATATAACACCCTGACATATAACACAGTGTCATGACATATAACAAGTGCCATGACATATAAACAGTGTCATGACATATAACACAGTCCCATGACATATAACACAGTGCATGACATATAACACAGTCCCATGACATATAACACAGTTATGACATATAACACAGCCCATGACATATAACACACAGTGCCTACATATAACACAGTCCATACATATAACACAGTCATGACATAAACACAGTCCATGACATATAACACAGTCCATGACATATAACCCATGACATATAACACAGTGCCATGACATATAACACAGTGCCATGACATATAACACAGTGCCATGACATATAACACAGTCCCATGACAATAACACAGTGCCATGACATATAACACAGTCCCATGACATATAACACAGTGCATGACATATAACACAGTCCATGACATAAACACAGTCCCATGACATTAACACAGTGTCATGACATATAACACAGTCCCATGACATATAACACAGTCCCATGACATATAACACAGTGCCATGACATATAACACAGTGCCATGACATATAACACAGTCCCATGACATATAACACAGTCCATGACATATAACACAGTGCCATGACATATAACACAGTGCCATGACATATACACAGTCCATGACATATAACACAGTGCCATGACATATAACAGTCCCATGACATTAACACAGTCCATGACATATAACACGTGCCATGACATATAACACAGTGTCATGACATATAACACAGTGCCATGACATATAACACAGTCCCATGACATATAACCACAGTCCCATGACATATAACACAGTGCATGACATATAACACAGTCCCATGACATATAACACAGTCCCATGACATATAACACAGTCCCATGACATATAACACAGTGCCATGACATATAACACAGTGCTATGACATATAACACAGTCCCATGACATATAACACAGTCCCATGACATATAACACAGTCCCATGACATATAACACAGTCCCATGACATATAACACAGTCCCATGACATATAGCACAGTCCCATGACATATAACACAGTGCCATGACATATAACACAGTGCCATGACATATAACACAGTGCCATGACATATAACACAGTGCCATGACATATAACACAGTGCCATGACATATAACACAGTGCCATGACATATAACACAGTGCCATGACATATAGCACAGTGTCATGACATATAGCACAGTGCCATGACATATAACACAGTCCCATGACATATAACACAGTCCCATGACATATAACACAGTCCCATGGCATATAACACAGTCTCATGACATATAGCACGGTGCCATGACATATAACACAGTTCCATGACATATAACACAGTCCCATGACATATAACACAGTCCCATGACATATAGCACAGTGCCATGACATATAACAGTCCCATTATATATAGCACAGTTCCATGACATATAGCACAGTGCCATGACATATAACACAGTCCCATGACATATAACACAGTCCAATGACATATAGCACAGTTCCATGACATATAGCACACTCCCATGACATATAACACAGTCCCATGACTGCCATCAGCCTGACGACGTCATGGCATGGTTCAGTTATAACCTAATTCAGAGAGTAAAGGTTACGACTGTGTTCGGAAGTGAACACGAGAAACGTGGAAGCAGGGGCTTTCCACACAACGTGAAAATGCTGGAGCTCACTTCCCAGGTGAGGAGGTGAGCTCGGGACAAGTCAGTCGGCGTTGATCCATCGTCCTGTGTGGACATGGTGAAATGTATACAGCGTTATGGCTCTACATTGAGCCACGCATTTAATCTGTGATGTAGTGTAACGCGATGTGACTGTCGAATAAGTGATGGTATCTGTGATTATGTGGATTGTGTATATTATACGTAGGAAGCTTATAACAGTCTTTGTGTTCACTCTTGTTCGAGATAACTGGAGATCGAGTGGGTGAGGTGTATGACGTACGATCGAGTAACCATGATATACTCATGTGCTGCGAGATGACCAGGGTGCTGACTGGAGAAGAAGAAGAATAAATCATCCCCTGTTGGACATGAGAAGTGTTGCTACACAAGTATCGATAGTAGCCTCATTCAGATAGTCCAGTCATATCCTGGCAGTATAACACAGTCCCATGACATATAACACAGTGTCATGACATATAACACAGTCCCATGACATATAACACAGTGCCATGACATATAACACAGTGCCATGACATATAACACAGTGTCATGACATATAACACAGTCCCATGACATATAACACAGTCCCATGACATATAACACAGTGACATGACATATAACACAGTCCCATGACATATAACACAGTCTGATGACATATAACACAGTGCATGACCCTATAACACAGTCCCATGACATATAACACAGTGGTATGACATATAACACAGTGCCATGACATATAACACAGTGTCATGACATATAACACAGTCCCATGACATATAACACAGCCCATGACATATAACACAGTGTCATGACATATAACACAGTCCCATGACATATAACACAGTGTCATGACATATAACTCAGTGACATGACATATAGCACAGTGTCCATGACATATAACACAGTGCCCATGACATATAACACAGTGTCATGACATATAACACAGTGCCATGACATATAGCACAGTGTCATGACATATAACACAGTCCCATGACATATAACACAGTGCATGAACATATAACACAGTCCATGACATATACACAGTGTCATGACATATAACACAGTCCCTGACATATAACACAGTCCCATGACATATAACACAGTGTCATGACATATAACACAGGTCCCATGACATATACACAGTGCCATGACATATAACACAAGTGCCATGACATATAACACAGTGCCATGACATATACACAGTCCCAGACATATAACACAGTCCATGACATATACCACAGTCCCATGACATATAACACAGTGCCATGACATATAACACGTGCCATGACATATAACACAGTGCCATGACATATAACACAGTGGCCATGACATATAACACAGTGCCATGACATATAACACAGTCCCAGGACATATAACAAAGTCCCATGACAGATAACACAGTGCCATGACATATACACAGTGTCATGACATATAACACAGTGCCATGACATATACACAGTGCCATGAATATAAACACAGTCCATGACTATAACAGTGCCATGACATATAAACAGTGCCATGACATATAACACAGTCCCATGACATATAACACAGTCCCATGACATATAACACAGTCCTGACATATAACACAGTCCCATGACATATAACACAGTGCCATGACATATACACAGTCCCGTGACATATAACACAGTGCATGACATATAACACAGTGCCATGACATATAACACAGTCCCATGACATATAACACAGTGCCATGACATACACATCATGACATATAACACAGTCCCATGACATATAACACAGTGCCATGACATATAACACAGTGCCATGACATATAACACAGTGCATGACATATAACACAGTGCCATGACATATAACACAGTCCCATGACATATAACACAGTGCCATGACATATAACACAGTGCCATGACATATAACACAGTGCCATGACATATAACACAGTGCCATGACATATAACACAGTGCCATACATATAACACAGTGCCATGACATATAACACAGTCCCATGACATATAACACAGTCCCATGACATATAACACAGTGACATGACATAATAACAACGTCCCATGACATATAACACAGTGTTATGACATATAACACAGTCCCATGACATATAACACAATGACATGACATATAACACAGTCCCATGACATATAACACAGTGGACATGACATATAACACAGTCCCGATGACATATAACACAGTGACATGACATATAACACAGTCCCATGACATATAACACAGTGACATGACATATAACACGTCCCATGACATATAACATAGTGCCATGACATATAACACAGTGCATGCATATAACACAGTCCCATGACATATAACACAGTCCATGACATATAACACAGTGGCCATGACATACTAACAAGTCCAATGACATATAACACAGGCGTCATGACATATAACACAGTGCCATGACATATACACAGTGACAGTGACATATACCATAACACAGTCCCATGACAATATAAACACAGTCCCATGACATATAACACAGTCCCATGACATATAACACAGTCCCATGACATCTAACCAGTGCCATGACATAGTAACACAGTGCTATGACATATAACACAGTCCCATGACATATAACACAGTCCCATGACATATAACACAGTCCCATGACATATAACACAGTCCCATGACATATAACACAGTCCCATGGACATATAACCACAGTCTGATGACATATAACACAGTCCCATGACATATAACACAGTGCCATGACATATAACACAGTGCTATGACATATAACACAGTCCCATGACATATAACACAGTCCCTTGACATATAAAACAGTCCCATGACATATAACACAGTGTCATGACATATACACAGTCCCATGACATATACAACAGTCCCATGACATATAACACAGTCCCATGACATATAACACAGTGCCATGACATATAACCAGTGCCATGGACATATAACCAGTGCCATGACATATAACAGCAGTGCCATGACATATACACAGTGCCATGACATATAGACACAGTGCCATGACAATATAACACAGTGCCATGACATATAACACAGTGCAATGACATATAACGCAGTGACATGACATATACACAGTGCCATGACATATAACACAGTGCCATGACATATAACACAGTCCCATGACATATAACACAGTGTCATGACATATAACACAGTGCCATGACATATAACACAGTGCCATGACATATAACACAGTGCCATGACATATAACACAGTGACATGACATATAACACAGTCCCATGACATATAACACAGTGCCATGACATATAACACAGTCCCATGACATATAACACAGTCTGATGACATATAACACAGTCCCATGACATATAACACAGTGCCATGACATATAACACAGTGCTATGACATATAACACAGTCCCATGACATATAACACAGTCCCTTGACATATAACACAGTCCCATGACATATAACACAGTGTCATGACATATGACACAATGTCATGACATATAACACAGTACCATGACATATAACACAGTGCCATGACATATAACACAGTGCCATGATATATAACACAGTGCCATGACATATAACACAGTCCCATGACATATAACACAGTGGCCATGACATATAACACAGTGCCATGACATATAACACAGTCCCATGACATATAACACAGTGCCATGACATATACACAGTGCCATGACATATAACACAGTCACATGACATATAACACAGTCCTATGACATATAACACAGTCCCATGACATATACACAGTCCCATGATATATAACCAGTGCCATGACATATAACACAGTCCCATGACATATAACACAGTGGTATGACATATAACACAGTGGTATGACATATAACACAGTCCCATGACATATAACACAGTGCCATGACATATAACACAGTGCCATGACATATAACACAGTGCCATGACATATAACACAGTGTCATGACATATAACACAGTGCCATGACATATAACACAGTGACATGACATATAACACAGTCCCATGACATATAACACAGTCTGATGACATATAACACAGTGCCATGACATATAACACAGTTCCATGACATATAACACAGTGCCATGACATATAACACAGTGCTATGACATATAACACAGTGTCATGACATATAACACAGTGACATGACATATAACACAGTCCCATGACATATAACACAGTCTGATGACATATAACACAGTGCCATGACATATAACACAGTCCCATGACATATAACACAGTGCCATGATATATAATACAATGACAAGTAATTGAGTAAAAGAAATGCTACAAGAGCCAGGCGAGTAAAATAAATACAACTAGAAGCAATCGAGTACAATAAATATAATGACTCACAATCTAGTAAGTGCAGTGCAATGAGAAGCAATCGCTAAACACTGACCGCCAATGCAGCGAATAGAACTGGCAGCAAAATAGATACGATGTTTCTAGTGGTAAATAACGGAACTATCGAACGAACAAACAAACAAACTTTATTTGCATGGGGTTAAACATTGCACACGAGTGCCCGTCTAACATTCTGCTCTTTAATCTCTCTCTCTCTCTCTCTCTCTCTCTCTCTCTCTCTCTCTCTCTCTCTCTCTCTCTCTCGCTCTCTCTCTCTCTCTCTCTCTCTCTCTCTCTCTCTCTCTCTCTCTCTCTCTCTCTCTCTCTCTCTCTCTCTCTTTCATACATTATTTCATGAAATACATCCACTATGAGGCTAAGCGAGAACAACAACCATATCAATATATGCATCACAAAGGCGTGGAATATATACAAACATTAGTACTACATGACTCACTAAAATTAATTACGACCAAATGAACATTGTAAGTAATAGGATAAGACAAAGATGCGGGTAAAGAGAGGTGACAAGAACGAACGAACGGACTTTATTTTCAAAGGGTAACAAATTGGGCACGCAGGTCCGTCTTACATTCGGCCCTTCCAATCACTCATCTTTCGTTCATCAATAGTGCAAATGGAAAACATTGCCAAATGAATTTTGCAAATATAAACAATGCATATTACCATGTTATGAGACGCATCCACCACCCACCCACACATTCCCCCATTCACCCACACAGCCCCCACCCAACCACACACACACACACACACACACACACCAAGCACACATACATACCCCCACCAATCCACCACATCCCCAAACCTACACATCTCCTCACACACACTCCCACTAACCACACATCCCATCCACCCACACCCCAAGCACACATACATTCCCCAACCCACACATCCCCCACCCACACACATCTCCCCACCCACTCACATATCCTCCACCCGTCCTATTACCCACCAACAATCACCCACCCACATATAACAAGAAGAACGGCGAGATCGAATGTTGGAATGCAAGAGAAGGAATTAGCTACAGAAAGTGTTAGAAACGGAATGAAATAAATAGAGTGGTTTAAAAGGAGCAGCAGAGAATATGAAAGAGAAGTTATTAAGATATATTATTTAAAGAAATTCAGTAGTGGGAAGTGGATAGAGGAAGAGAAATAGAATGAAGAGAGAATGTAGTTTTTTTTGTTTTTTTTTTGGGTCCCTCTATTTCCCTTGTTTGGAAATGGCTACATTTGACTACGATGCTGGTTCTGTTACGTGTGTTGTTTCTTTCTGGTCCCAAAACCGGTGTTCATTACAAATTTTACCCCATGTAAAATTGACTCAGCCCAGGCGGACTCATCCATAACACTGACACCGGTTGGCCCTGCCAGGAGCGCCTGGCACAGCACAAATGGTGGCGGGGTACTTAGCCAGATTATAATGTGACAAAATGGATGTCTGGACAGGCTCAACCCGCTTCCCGCCGGCGGCTGAGGCAGATCCCCAGACGACAAGCTGAACATGTAGTTCATGAAGGTCGCTGGCTGGTTGAGCAGTCGGATGGATCGTTCTGTTCAGTGGCATAATCGTGCTAGAAGAGGAAATATTCTCTTTTTGTTTTTACTGCTACACTCCAGTAGTTCAGCGGCTTGTTGGTACGGATGGGAAGATAGGTGGCAGACAGGCAAGGAGATAGAGAGACAAGCAGATGGGGAGAACAGCAGGTCAACAGACATTTAAATAGACAGACATGCAGACAGCGAAGCATACAAACAAACTCTACACCGCAGGCAAGAACTGCATAGACAGGTAGGCATACAGATTTGTGGGCCAATGAACACGTAAATACACATAGATAAAAATACACAGACAGACCAATTGCCAGAAAGACATATCGATGAACAGATAGGCACGGCGACCCACATACGGACAGACAGACAATCAGAAAGACACCGATCAACCGATACATAGAAAGACAAACGGACAGGCTCAACCTGACAGAATGTACAGTCAGGGCGAGAGACAGACAGTGTTGGAGAGCCATTGCAGCCAACCTTCGTTGTGGGGACGGCACCTGATTGATTGATTGTAGTCCGCAGATGTGTTACTACTTTAGTGAGCTGGACTGCTTTTTGCGTGTGGATTAGTTTTCCCTACTACCAGCATCCCGCGCTATCAGGCGAACTCAGTCCGACCTTTGAGGTACTTGCAATTTACGTCTCAAATTCAAGTACTGAAGTCAACATTTTAGTCCAACTGACGGGTGTAGATGTTGAACCCGCTACGTCGACATCAGCGCACCGGAATTGTAACAGCGTGTGCTCTTATTCATTCGGCCATTCTGCTAACCATATAAACGTTTGATATTTGGGCTAAGTCGTAGACCTAGTGTTATACCCTTGTCGGGGAGAAGGCCTAGTTGAGAAATTACTGTCCTCAGGCTCAGGAGTTACGGGTTCGAATCCCAGCCTTGGGCTGGTTATTTTTTATTAAACATCGTTGGTGTGTAAAGATAACACAGCCATCTGGTATATAGGGTATAGAGATCTAAGGCTTCGCATTCTGGGGAGGGCGAGGGTACGTGTGGAAATTGTTTATATAATTGCAATTCCTTTGCAGGACATTTCGGTCAATCCCAGGTTGATAATCTGTGTGGCTTTACGTTCAGTTTGCACATGGTAAAATTCTCAAGGCAGTTGGAAGTCGTAAGGACTAGTCTCTAAGGCCCATGCCCAGGTAAATCTACCCACATGTGGCAAGAGCCCGTTACCTGGGGGTGGAGTCCGTCTAGTGGAAGATAACGTTTCACAAATGCGCGCTGGAGTTGGGATACACTTATAATTGACGTGCATAACTGGGTGTGACACTCTCCTCCAAAAAGATAGAAGAGCAGAAGGAGGAGGAGGAGGAGGAGGAGGAGGAGGAGGAATGGGAAAAATAATTGGAAAGAGAATATTATCATAAAAGTGTAATGGTAGAAGTGAGAAACATTGAATAAATAAGTGAATGAGTGAATGAATGAATGAATGTTATGCACTTCTTCAACGAGGAAAGAAGAGCTCTCGAATATAGCAATAACAATTTCACAGAAAACGTCATGGATTACAACTGTTCCTTGTATCTGATGAATGATGGATGCCAACAATTACAGAAACATTAGCTTCCCAAGGCAGGCACTTGCACAAAGACAAGTCAAACACCCTGTTTTTGTGTTACCTCTGCTGTTTGGGGCCTGTTTGCGATTGTTTCTCCACCTTAAATGGATCATTCCAGCCTCGTGTTCTCTCCATCTTCCAATTCCCCGACCGGGGACAAGTGTAAGGAAGAATACCCGGCAGATTTCGAATTGGCGCTCTGCGGTAATCTCTAAATGGAGTGGAAGATTGTGTTGGGTCGCCGGCTAATGGGCTTTGCGCCATGTTGTGTTTGTGTTTGTCGTGCGGCGATCCTCTTGTTTGTATCATTGTGGCCTTCTGTCTCATAAGCGTCGGTAAATTGTATGTAAATTTGGTTAAGTTGTAAATTATGCTCAAGAAAATTGACAAACAATAGATTTATTGAAGTGAAAAGAACAAACGATAGTTTTGGAAATGTAGATATCATTATAGTACAAATGTGAGTGGCAATGTTGAATGTGGCTATGACACGTATTGGAAAGTAAGACAGTGCATTCATTAATTCACATGTTTTGTTTGCTCTCATAGAATTAGAAGACAGAAGAAACGACTAGAGGACACTCTCGACAGCATAAACATTGAAAACTATAATTTGTTGAGAGATTGATTGATTGATTGATTGATCTTTATTTTATAAGGGTTACAGATTGGGCACGCATGGCCATCTTACATTGGGCCATTCCAGTCACTCATCTTTCATTCAACAATAGTACATGATGCATTTACATAGGAAAGAACATTGTCAAATGACTGTTGCAAACATAAACAATGCATATTACTATGTTATGAGACATATCCCCTACCCACCCACACATCCACCACACACACACACACACACACACACACACACACACACACATCCCCCCATCCACACACCCCCAGGCATACAAATAAATTCCCCCACCCACCCACCAATCCCCACCCACACATCCCCTACATACACACATCTGCCCTACCACACACACACATCCCCCACCCCACACTCACTCGCCCACCCACACATCCCTCAACCACATATCCCCCACCTACACACACATCCCCCCACCAACGCACACATATCTCCCACCCATACACATCCCCCACCCACCCACACACATATCCCCCACCCCCCATACACACATCCCCACACACATCCCCCCACATTGGTGGGGCGGCTATCTCTACAAAGTATATGTAAACTTTACGACGTGGCCATGGGCGGGTACAAGACACCATATATAACCTCTCCCCGAGCTGCGTGCCTTGCAGGCTAATGGAGTCAACCAGACACAAACCGGCGGAAGGTAAGTGCAATCAACCACTGTATTTTCTCAAGACAAACATGCCTCTCAGAAAAATTGATAAAGATAGCGACGTTAATGTGGGTTCCAGTGGAGTCTCTCTGCGTGACGTTAATGGGGGTTCCAGTGGAGTCTCTTCGCGTGACGTTAATGGGGGTTCCAGTGGAGTCTCTTTGACAGGTAAGGTGCATCATGTGCTACAGGTAAAGACAGTGTCAGAACATCCTTGACAGTCTTGTGTGGTGGCACGGAAGGGAGTCAATACACGAAATGTTCCATGCCGTCGGAGATCGCAATGTGTGGAGAAGATTGATCGCACACGTTAACCGCCAAGGCACTGGATGATGATGATGATGATGATGATGATGATGATGATGATGATGATGATGATGATGATGATGATGATGATGATGATGATGATGATGATGATGATGATGGTGATGATGATGATGATGATGGATGATGATGATGATGATGATGATGATGATGATGATGATGATGATGATGATGATGATGATGATGATGATGATGATGAGGAGGATGATGATGGTTACCACTCATAGACTCAATCCTGTCACCTCCAGCTGACGAAAGCTCCTCGCTGCGGGAACAAGTGTACTACGACAGATGACCAGTTAGACATTTCTTTGAAAGTAAAGGTGGTCTGAGCGACTTAGACCTCATCACAACTAAAGTGTCGATTGTTTTATAGAAGTATGGCTTTAGGACCATATACAGGCGGGTTAGGGAAAGAACCCACGGCGCTCTTCACCTTCGTAGAACAAGGTAATCGACGCAAGTCCTGGTTGTGAGGCACTCACAAAGTATGATGTGAAAGGTGAAGAAACGCATGTCTCGGCTGTGAGGGACTTTCAAAGTCTGATGTGAAAGGTGAAGACAATCAAAAATAAAGAGCATCTGTTGGATCTTCCAGAGCATGCTGGTGTGTGGGGAAACGAGCAGGCGGACAGATTGGCTGGCTCTGCCTCATTCCGTGAGGTATTGGTACATGATAAGGCAGATATGTTCGGAGTCCATTTGAATCGTGTATAGTGCGGAAGAACGGGATAAATCATAACGGCCTGGGACGCAGAGGTGTTTCCAAGGCACCAGGGCCGGGATCTATACTGGCCAAGACCTGCTGACACATCCACCCCGTGCGTCCTGGGCAACAGTTCCCTTCGGGGACGTGGCTAGCATCAGTAGCATCGCTGATTCCTCCCAAGCCGGAGAGTATCTGCCTGTACGGCGAGGAACCACCAGTCTGCACACCAATAAGCCAGACATGGGACAACGGATACTCACGCAAACCTCAGGTCCTGTATGACATCACACTGATGTTGGACAACAGGATGCCTTCATCCGACATACAGGACTTCACGCTGGAGTTCACAGCCAGCGAACACAAGCAAGCAAGCAAACAAGCATAACGGCCTGGGCAGAACAGATTTGCGGGGAGTGACCATGTGATATGTCCGACACTCAGGACTCTGAGAAAGGCCAGAGAGACACATAATCAAACTGCTACCGGTACCATTAGTATTTGGACCATTTACTGGTTGTTGTAGATGAGGACTGAGCATGTAAGAGAATGTGTCGAGTGCTGTGATGTTGATTCTTCAATTCAATTCAGCGCAGGTAATTAATCAACTATTTTGTTTGTTTACTAACAACTATCTTTACCATATATTATGTGTTTTATATAATACACAATTCTACTATGTGCTCAGTCTGGTCACAAAATTGATTTGTTAGCTGTCTGGTTTGATACATAACAACTTGTTTTCAATGTAATGTTCTTTGGTATCAACATCGCGATTACTTGTATAGTTTATTCACAATCTAATTACATTGCCCGGCTGTCTGTGTCATCGAATATCATTTAACCTCAGCTTGGTCGGTCTGGTTTCAGAATTAATCTTTACAAAGATGTCCGACATATCACTGACGTAGTTCCACTTCCATACGAGCAGTCGATTAAATGTGTGGCCTTCCCATAAAGAAACAGACAAACAAAAGAAAATTACAGACTAGCTTGAAAACAATTGCGTCTGCGCAGAAACAATCAGGCTGTTTTTATTTTTTTTAAATTTTTTATTGTTTTTTTTTTGGTTTTGTTTGTTTCTAACCATCGCAATGTAGAGATGAAAATCATACCGACCAATAAATGGATTGTCATTTGCGACGAGAAAACAGAGTGTTGAGGTGCTACATAGAACCTGTACTTTTGTATGGATGTGACACGTGGACAATGAGCAGAGAAGCTGAAAACATCTGATGGCTGTGGAAATATGGTTTCTGAAGAAAATGCAACTAATCCCATGGACAGACACACAAAAAAAAAAAAAAAACCACCAATGACCAAGTCTTACAAGAAGCAAATGATATTATACGTAGGAAATCAAAATTTGTTGGACACATTATGATAATAAATATATTGGAGAACTTGATGAAAACTGGCAAGATTGAGGAGAAGGGAACAAGGGGAAGGCAGAGAGGTAAATTGCTGGATGACCGCCCACGCTTATCGGCAGGGCACATGGTGATGAATGGATGTAGAGTTCGCTTGGTCGCGGAGCGTGGTGTCCATGAGTATAAACTTCCGGTGCGCTGATGGCGAAGTAGCAGATTCAAACCCTGGACCGGTCAAGTGGACTTCTACGTTGATATCTCCTTGAGAAAACAATGGTGAACTACTGAAAGTACAATTATTTAGTAAATCAACTTGGGGTTGGGGTTGTTGGCCACGTTCTGCAATGGACATGCAGCATTTTACAACGTACGCGCTGATGGGTTGGCAGGTACATTCCACACTATAACCATCTGAATTTCAACGCTGACTTCTCGTTCAGTAAGCATGGTAGACTACTGGGCATAAGTTAGTCAGTCAGTCAGTCAGTCAGTCAGTCAGTCAGTCAGTCAGTCAGTCAGTTAGTTAGTCAGTTAGTTAGTTAGTTAGTTAGTTAGTTAGCTAGCTAGTTAGTTAGTTAATTAGTTAGTTAGTTAGTTAGTTAGTTAGTTAGTCAGTTAGTTAGTTAGTTAGTCAGTTAGTTAGTTAGTTAGTTAGCTAGCTAGCTAGTTAGTTAGTTAATTAGTTAGTTAGTTAGTTAGTTAGTTAGGTAGTTAGTTAGTTAGTTAGTTAGTTAGTTAGTTAGTTAGTTAGTTAGTTAGTCGACAGATTACCCGCAATGCACATCGAACCTTTCAGTCCATACGTGCTCAGATCCCCCCCCCCCCCCCCGCCAACAGCAGCCTTACCTGTAAGCCTGCCAGCCTGGTCATTTCCTTGTACACCCGCATGCCCTAGCATGAAAATGAAACTAATCTTTGCCAGCCGTGACCGCTCCAGAGACAAATAACAACCATTGTCTTGGGAACCACCCCATCTCTATCTTCCTGCGCATGCTCTTGAGTCAATAAGAAAACATACCCGAGTGAAGATTAAACCTGAACGTAAAGTCATCGATAATATCAACCTGGGGTTGATCCCAGCGTCCTGCACATGACACGCAACATTTGTTTAATGCAATCGTAAGGTCAGCGTGGCCGAGGTGTTTATCCCTCTCGCCTTTAAACTTCATGCGCTGACGGGGTAGCGGGTACATTCCACCCCATAGTCAGTTGGACATGCAATTTTTGTCGTACGTAATCGTGAACAGGATCTGAATAAATCTGCATAATTTAAAGACACTGGAGGTAATCGTTCCGGGCTTCGAGTTACCCAATCTGACAACAGATAAACTCATCTACGCGAGTATTATTATGATTTCTTGTGATATCGTCCAAGGTTACATTCTCAGCGAAATGTAGGTATTGTATTCGCCATGGGCGCCAGTGTACTCTTGGCGTCTGCGAGACAAACGAGTATTTTCACAGCAAAATGCCTCCACAGATCCCCAGCTCGAAGAACCGTGATTGACAACAATGTGGAAAGGCTATCAAATTATCGGTTATCATATCACATCTGGGCGACTTAAGCTCGTGGGCTAGAACCGCAGAAACACGATCGCTCCGGGTCGACGCCGTGATCAGACCAGAAAACGGTTGACTTCACGAAAAATGACTAGCCTTTTCTTCTGCCTGACATCAACTAAACAAAATTCGAATTTCAAATTCGAGGTAGATCGACAAGGCAGATTCCGATATGTATCTGGGCGGCGATAGTTATGGCTGCGTCAGCGGAAGTAAAAACAGGAGTCTTAAAGCTATTATGTCGCTATGTCACTTAAATGTGGCATTGCTACCTGGCTTTTGACATCAACTCACAAATAGGAAACGGGAATATCCGCTGGTTCTTACAAAATTCCATTAACATTTCAATATTCCATTGACATATTCAGGTTTGGACAAAAATCAGTCTAAATCTGACAAGAACATACAAGATTGGCCTTTACAAGCGTTCTTAAGTCAGAATTGATAAATTATTTCTTGATAATTATCATTTCCTGTCTGTATTTACGATATTTTGAATGTATGTGTCCTATGCTTTCAATGTTGATTCCTTTTTTTAGTGTTTTCGAGACGTCTGCATTATCAAGCCTATAGTCTCTCTCTCTCTCTCTCTCTCTCTCTCTCTCTCTCTCTCTCTCTCTCTCTCTCTCTCTCTCTCTCTTCTCTCTCTCTCTCCTTCTCTTTCTCTCTCTCTTTCTCTCTCTCTCTCTTTCTCTCGCATTCTCTCTCTGTTTCTCGCTTGCTTTGTCTCTAGGTATCTCTCTTTCTCTCTCTTTATCTCTCCCCCTATCTCTCTTTCTCCCTCTCTCTCTCTCTCTGTCTTTCTCTGTCTTTCTCTTAATCTTTCTTTCTCTTCCTCTCTCTCTCTCTTTCTCTCATTCTCTTTCTTTCTCTCCCCTTCTCATTCCCTCGCTTTCTCTCCCCCTTGCCCATCTCTCTCTTTCTCTCTCTTTCTCTCCTTCCCTCTCTGTCTCTCTCCCGCTACCTCTTTCTCTTTTACTCTCGCCTTCTCTGTATGCTTGCATGCATCGTGCATGTAAGTGTGTATGTTTGTATGCATGTATGTATGGATGTCTGTGAGTGTATATATTTTAACTTGTCCCGTTGTGAACATATGTCACTTTAAATATGAAATACAAATAGTTAGGTATATGTAGTTCCTGTTCCTGTATCAGTCAGGTCTTAGTCAGATATGACTGAGCTACCGTATGACAGTAGACGGTACTACCTGCTTTCTGTCAGCGCCGAATGTTGGGCGGCGCTTACCAAACCCAACACCCCACATTGTGCCAACGGCTTCGGGCGGAAGAGCGCAATTGGGAGGGTACAAGCCTTATCCTGGTGCGAGAAAATGCATCCCAAAGACAAAATAAGTCATGGCAGGGCAGACCAGGCCCTAAGCCTTGGTTGGCAGCTGGTCTAGGATCGAAGCTCCGACAGGCGGACAGTTAGAGCATTGCTTTGCTGATCCGGCAGCTTCTGCAGCTTGTCTTGTTCCAGATGTATAGGTGTTAACTTTCCTCTGGAGTGAACTAGGCAGGCCGAGAGAGGGATCATGCTGCATGGGCAACACGTGGTTTCTTTATTTTAGCCCAGGCTTTGTGCTATGGAGAGGCAATAACTCCATCCCTGGTCTTAACCGGTCTCGGAAAGACACAGATTATATCACAAGGTGCACATGGTGTACCATCAATCTCTATTGACGACGCCGAACTGGAGATAGTAGACCATTTTACATATCTAGGATCAGAGAGCAAATTATTGGCCATGCTAGCCTACATTTATTTGTTTTGGTCAATTTCGTCCTCTACACTCTCTCCTCAACTTCTATGAGGGTCAATCAATACATGTTTCTTATTTCTTAGGAGGTAAACGCTCACAGAACCCGTCTCCCTGGCCTAGAGTCAAAATTCTAGGGTCAATTTCGTTCTCTAGACTCTGCTTCTTTCCTCTATTTATATGATAAAGAAACAATACATGTTTCTTTATTGACAATTTCCTAGGAGGTAAACGCTCAGAGAGCCGGTCTCCCTGGTCTAGAGGTTACACGACTTTCTCCGTAATCCCGTATACACTCACGGGTAAAGTGACGTGTGCGAGAATCGGTAGCGGTTCTCTCCGCATCGGTAACTTACGGGGTATGTGAGCCCGTCGCTCAGAAAGCAATGGCAAACTACTGAGCGTAATCTTGCCAAGAAATCAACAGTCAGCTGAAAGAAGCTGATGTTGACGGCGATATCCTGTAAAGGATATGCGGAAGAAAAAAAAAAGGCGCTCACAGACGAGCTGGTCAATCAGCCAACCAGTGGCGTTTGGTCAAGAAAATGGTTCATACGCTGACTCCAAATATCTCACGAAGGCATGAATGCGTGGCCGATAATTTTTTCTGAACCGCTCTTCTCTCCCAGTATTGAGAATGGGGTCGCTGCGTTTTATCTACGGTTATCTCCCATTATTTTATAGATGTTTATTGTTATTGATTTTGAAAGAGGTTATTATTATTTTCCTTATTGATGTTATTATTATTTTGCATCTATTATCTCTCATGATTTCTTCTTCTTCTTCTTCTTCTTCTTCTTCTTCTTCTTCTTCTTCTTCTTCTTCTTCTTCTTCATCTTCTTCTTCTTCTTCTTCTTCTTCTTCTTCTTCTTCTTCTTCTTCTTCTTCTTCTTCTTCTTCTTCTTCTTCTTCATACACCTTTAGATGTCAACTTAAAAATAGGTATTGCAAGCAGCTGTCATCTGTATAGAGTTTGTCCTCGCCAGGAGTGGGGATGGACCAACATGATGTTCTCTATTCTGCATATGTTGGACACTCTTGCAGCCAAAACAACACAACACGTTTATGATGCAAGAGGAACGACTTCAATGCACATTGTTTTATTCGAGTTTTATGTTCTTTTATGTCATGTGTGGGTAATGTTCTTTTATGTCATGTGGGGGTAATGTTCTTTTATGTCATGTGTGGGTAATGTTCTTTTGTGTCATGTGTGGGTAATGTTCTTTTATGTCATGTGTGGGTAATGTTCTTTTATGTCGTGTGTGGGTAATGTTCTTCTATGTCATGTGTGAGTAAAGTTATTTTATGTCATGTGTGGGTAATGTTATTTTGTGTCATGTGTGGGTAATGTTCTTTTATGTCATGTGTGGGTAATGTTTTTCATGTCATGCTTGCTTGCTTGTGTAAACTGGCTGTGAACTCCAGCGCGAGGTCCTGTATGTCGGATGAAGACATCCTGTTGTCCAACATCAGTGTGATGTCATGCAGGACCTGAGGTTTGCATGAGTATCCGTTGTCCCACGTCTGGCTTATTGGTGTGCAGACTGGTGGTTCCTCGCCGTGCAGGCAGACACTCTCCGACTTCGGAGGAATCAACGATCCTACTGACTTTAGTCCAGGACCCGAAGGGACCTGTTGCCCAGGGACGCTCGGCAAGGACATGTCAATAGGTCTTGGCCAGTATATAACCCGGCCCTGGTGCCTTGGACACACCTCTGCGTCCCTTTTATGTCATGTATTGGTAATGTTCTTTTATGTTATGTGCGGGTAATGTTCTTTTATGTCATGTGTGGGTAATTTTTTTAATGTCATGTCTGGCTGATATTCTTCTTTTTATTTCATTCTAAAAATTCTTTATATCATTAATCATTTTCTTTTTGAGCTTGCTCACTTTGGACTCAAGCGTAGTCCATACACCCTATTTTACAGTAGTGATGGACTGAATTTTTCATGTGGATTACCTTTCTCTATTTACAGTGTCCCTCGCCATCAGGCGAACCCACTCCCACTTCAGAGGTACTTGTAATTTACGTCACTAAGTCAATGACGACAAGTCAACATTGTAGTCCAGCTGTCCGGTGTAGGGGTTGTACCGCGTACCTCGACATCAGCACACCGGATGTTTAAGTACACTCGTTCTTATCCATTCGGCCATGCGGACCTGCGTCATTAATCAATCAAGCATGTGCCGTCTCCATACCGAAGGTTGGCTGCAATGGATCTCCAACATTGTCTATCTCTCGTCCTGACTGTACATTCTGTCAGGCTGATGTTCGTCCATCTCTTGATGATATCGTCCCACTTGTATCGTTGTCTACTTCTTGCTGTTTGCCTTCAACCTTGCCGTCCAGAATGATTATTATAAGTGTGGTAAGGTATGACTTTTAACGTGGCCGAAATATTTCACTTGCCTCTTTTTTATTTCTTTTATGCAGGTCCGCATGGTCGAATGGATATGAACGCGTGTTCTTAAACATCCGGTGTGCTGACGCCGAGGTTAGCGGTTCAACTCCTACACCGGACAGTTAGACTAAAATGTTGACCTGTCGTCCTTGACTTGGGGACATAAATTACAAATACCTCTGAAGTCGGAGTGGGTTCCCCTGATGGCGAGGGACACTGTTAATAGGGAAAGCTAAGCCACACGCAAAATTATGTCCAAAATTACTATAAATAGTGTGTATGGACTACGCTTGAGTTCAAAAGAGAGCGAGCATTTTTAAAAAAATTCTTTCATTAACGCTCTTTTCATTCAAAATTTTTCTAGAACCTCTGCAGTTGATTGTTTCTGTTTGCATGAAGTACGACATATTCTTCTGTATAGCCACATCTTCGCCGGTCTTCCTGGTCGATGAGTTAGCAGCTTTCTCCGTAACCCCGAATACTCTCGTGGCTGACGTGAGCGCACGAGAATTGGAAGCGGTTCGAGTTGCGCCTTGACTTATGAGAGTATGGAGTCGGTCGCTCAGAAAGTCTTGGCGTGCTGATGAGCGTAATCTGGCCTAGGAATGAACATACAGCTGAAAGATGCTGATGTTGACCGCAGTATCCTGAAACAGGATGGAAACGCGGGGGGGGGGGGGGGGGGGGGGGGGGGGGGGGGGTGGGGGGGGGGGGGGGGGGGGGGGGGGGGGGGGGGGGGGGGGGGGGGGGGGGGGGGGGGGGGGGGGGGGGGGGGGTGGGGGGGGGGGGAAATAGCCACATCTTCATGGCATATTTTCGATTTTCTAGTTGCTTGTTCAATATCCAGGCGTCCACGCCATAGTGTAGTGTTGAATATACGTAACAGTTGGCAATTCTCATTGTTATCATTACTAGAAATATTTTCTATCATCAGAAACAGGTTCCGCTGTCTGCACGCTGGGGACTTGTATGCATTGTAAATGTTTATAACTGGTGACATGTTAGGCATAAGCGATCTCCGCCATGTTTGTACACGTAGTTTATTTTTACAGTCGCTTCCTCTTTCCTCTAAACAACGGTGTGAAATCTGTAGACAATGAAATACCTACCACCAGTGTCAGTTGAGTTGAGTCATGATCCGTCATCACATCCTTCAGGATATTTTCTAACGTGCTCCGTCCTTATTTTCAACAGCCAGAGAAGAGTCCCAATTCTAATGATGCCAGTGGTAGTCTGATTATGTGACAGTTTGACCCGGAGAACTGACTGTAGGCCAGATCATCTGGTCACTTCTTGCCGTACAATTCTCTCTAGGCTGTGGTGATTTATATGTCTACATATGACCCCACAGGGCAGTGGCCACTTCTACCTTATCATGCACCGCTCGACGATGCAGATCCAGCCAATACGTCTGCCTGCTCGTTTCCCACCATACCAGCATGTTATGAGGGAAAGACCCAACGTTTTTATTTCTGTATTTATTTATTTAGTTACTTATTTATGTTGTTGTTTTTTGCCTTCGCTCGCTTTGAATGCAAGCGTAGTTCCATACACGTGATACTACTTCTGGTGCATGGAGTGATATTTTTACGCGTCTTTGCTTTCCATATTACCAGTGTCCCTCGCCATTTGGCGAACCCACTCCGACTTGCAGTGCTTTACAAAACAGTGCCTTGGCTATGGTAATCTGGGACCAGGTGGAAAATATGTCTTCACAACCACCTTACTAGGGCGGATGCAAGCTCTTTTTAGGGCTCCGAGGACCATGGGTCTGATGGTTCACATACAGACCCCCAGAAGATCCCCAACCAACCAGCAACCAACCGCGGATCTCTCCCACGATTTTCAAAGTGCTGTCACATTTGTTCACAACCGCTGTAAATTTGCCCGGATGTCGGAATGAGCATCATGATGCAGCCACGCGACAGATGATTTATGGCAATTTTCCACAATTTACGACGTGTAATCAAAAGTCTCTTTACGGCCATTGCGTGATGCGCGGAACGTTTCGTGCCAGGTTGGCATAGATCCCGGCGAGGGGCGTGGCCTGGTGGCACGGGGAATTGAATGTGTTCAAAGGAACTAACGTGGGGAGTTTGATCAAGTTTGTTTGTTGGTTAAAGGGAGATGGTGGGAGAGAATGGGAGAGAGGTAGATGGAGTTAAAGAGAGGGGTATAAGGAAAGAGAGAAGGGGTGTGTGGATTGAGGGGGAGAATGAGGTTGGGAGAGTAGGGGTAAGGGAGATGTGGAAGATGAATAACATAGAGAGACCAAGGGAGGAGTGGGATCAATTGGAGAATTGAAGAAGTGAGGGAGAGAAATGAAGAGAGAGAGAGAGAGAGAGAGAGAGAGAGAGAGAGAGAGAGAGAGAGAGAGAGAGAGAGAGAGAGAGAGAGAGAGAGAGAGATTTAGAAATCGACATCACAGCATTCGGGGCATTCCCATAAGCGCTCCGTCCCCATCCTCAGCAGCCAGCAAAGAGTTCCAACACCAATAGTACCAGTAGCAATCTGATTATATGTCCGTCTCGCCTTTCCTCTCAGCGTTGAGCGTCGGCCAGATCCCCTCGTCACTCCTCGCTGTCTCATTCTTGCCAGACCATGGTAATCCATTTGCTCCTCCGAGGTGTACATGTGCTCCCACAAGGCCGCAACCACGTCTGCCTTGTCATGTATCAATACTCCACCAAGTTCTGCAGAGCCAGCCAATCTGTCCGCCTGTTCATTTCCCAGCCCACCGGCATGCCCCGGAGAAAAGATCCAGGCGATGCTTGTCACCCGTGACCTCCGAAGCGAAGCAAGCCACTCCGCACAAAGCCTGCCCGTCCTCACACTCGTCAGCGTGCTTTCTGAGTCAGTTACAATCACGATGTGTGTGTGTGTGTGTGTGTGTGTGTCGTATTCTCCATCCAGCGGAGAGCCGCAGTGACTGCCTCCACCTCCATTCTTAAGCTGGATGTTGTGGTATCATATGTCAGGCTCTCCTGCACCAAACGTCGACCATTAGCTTTGGCTATGAACCCCCAGCCACTTCTCTCCCTCTTGACACCGAACCATCTGTGTAGATAATCACATCACCCGAGTGAGCATTGTCCTGAATTAGTTGCTGGATTTCCACTTCCGTGGCCCCTGCTGGCCACTCTCTGCACTCCCGGCTTAATGTGATTATAACTCTGCACAAGTCTGACTGCTCCGCTGGCACTCTGACCCACTCCTCTCCACGCCTAATGTTCTCCAAGGGGCACACCTGTCTGATCGTATCCTCCGCCTGAGCCATCCATGATTTCCCTCTTATCAGTCGCTGACCCTTAACTGCGTCCAGCGCCTCATGCAGTGGGTGGTCTGTGTCTGCAGCTACTCTGAGGTATGCCTTCGCTTGCATCACCTTGAGCCTACCAGCAACAGTCGGCAGACCAAGGATGTAACGCATACACACTACTGGGGTGTCTCTGGTGCATCCCAGAATGACCCGCATAGCTTCGTTCTGTGTGTTGTTTTATAACGCAATGACAACATTTCAGCGAGTATAACCCAATGACAGATACTTGAGGTCCCTTAAGACGATTAATTATCCCATGGACCTGATCACTTAAGTTTATAGGTATAAAGTCTGCCCCACTGACGACCATGACTCCCCGCGGCCACAATGTAATATTTTAACGAATTTGATGTTTGTGTTATTGTTTGCAAACCAGCTGTTTAATCTTGCACTTAAAGATGTCAATGTCTTGCTTCGTCCTCTCTTGTCTAGTTTTCTCCCAGAATAGGCTCATTTATCTATTTCATTTCTTCTGTCGCCGTGTGGTTTTTGCAGGAAAATGCAAAGAATACCATGAATACCGACACTCTGGAGTGATCAGGTCAATATTCCATTTACACCGACACCCGGAAAGTGATGAGGTCAATATTACATGTACACCGACACTCGAGGAGTGATACGGTCAATATTCCATGTACACCGACATTTGAGGAGTGATGAGGTCAATATTTCATGTCTACATGCGGGAAGTGATGAGGTAAATATTCCAGCATACCGCCACTCAGAGAGTGGTGAGGTCAATATTGCACGCATACCGACATTCGGGGAGTGATGAGTTCAATATTCTATGCATACCGACATTCGGGGAGTGCTGAGGTCAATATTCCATGCATACCGATACTCAGGGAATGCTGAGGTCAATATTCCATGCATACCGACACTCGGAGCTTGACGAGGTAAATAGTCCATGCATAACGACACTCGGGGAGTGATGAGGTCAATATTCCATGTATATCGACACTCGGGGAGTGATGAGTTAAATATTCCATGCATACCGACACTCGTGGAGTGATGAGGTCAATATTCCATGTACACCGACATTCGGCGAGTGATGAGGTCAATATTCCAAGCAAACCGCCACTTGGGGAGTGATGAGTTCAATATTCGATGTATACCGACACTCGGGAGTGGTGAGGTCAATATTCCATGCATACTGACATTCGGGGAGTGATGAGGTCAATATTCCATGCATACCGACACTCCGGGGGTGCTGAGGTCAATATTCCATGCATTCCGACACTCGGAGCTTGATGAGGTCAATATTCCATGCATACCGACACCCGGGGAGTAATGAGGTTAATATTCCATGCATACCGACACCCGGGGAGTGATGAGGTTAATATTCCATGTACACCGACACTCGGGGAGTGATGAGGTCAATATTCCACGTACACCGATACTCGGGAATTGATGAGGTCAATATTCCACTGGCCTTCTTTACTTCTCAAGACAATCTTGGTACCCAATTTAGCATGGGTTGACCTGGGAGACCATTTCAATTTTGAAAAATTCCGAATTCGCTCAACTGCGGATTGAACTCACGCCCTCCTGTTTGGTAGATGAGTGTCTAAGCCACTAGGCTACTGAGACTTCCATTTTAAAAAAAGTAGATATAAAGCTCCCCCCCCCCCCCCAATCCTGGCCTGACAAGGCAACCACACGTGAACGAGGTCACGCCATTATATTTCCACAACTGGAATGGACAACTGTGTGTGTGCGCTTGTGAATGCTTTCTAGCCCCGGCGTCCATTCTGTCACCTCTGATTGTGTTCATGTAAAGCTGATCGAATGCACTGTTAATACGAGGGGGAATCAATAAGTAAGTCGCAAATGGCTGTAGGAAAAAAAAACTAAATATGATAACAACTTGAAACCACTTTATTTTTATACATACATCGACCTTTTATTTCTCAACATAATTTCCACCAAAATTGATGCACTTATCCCATCGTTTGACAATATGATTATTGCCAAAGATGTCCCTTGGACCAGCGGAGGGAAGAGAGCACCTTACTTCTCCATGGATAGAAGATAACCCACTCTGCTTCTTTCTTTTGCTTCTTTGGGTTGTAATCAAGACATAGGAATAATGTCTCATGTAGTGTCGTGTGTCTGGAGACATGATCACGCCGAAACTGTCTTAGAACATCCGCCACTGAGAATCATTATGTGTGTGAATGTGCTTCAAAGAAACATTGATAGCCAAGGCGAGCACAAGGGCGCTGGTGAGACAACCAACGGGAAATAAGAAAGGGAATCAAACAGGTGGAAGAGAATATGCAAAATAAACCATCACAGTGAGAAAAAGAAAGAAAGAAAGAAAGAAAGAAAGAAAGAAAGAAAGAAAGAAAGACAGACAGACAGACAGAAAGACAGACAGAAAGACAGAAAGACAGAAAGACAGAAAGACAGAAAGACAGAAAGATGCACGGGACTACATATTACAAAAAAAGAAAAATCGAACGTATAACATATACAAGAAAGAAAGAAAGACAGAAAGAAAGAAAGAAAGAAAGAAAGAAAGAAAGAAAGAAAGAAAGAAAGAAAGAAAGAAAGAAAGAAAGAAAGAAAGAAAGAAAGAAAGAAAGAAAGAAAGAAAGAATTAACAAAGGAATCAGTTGTTTTTATTGCGTGAAAATACAACCACTTCAAGCACTTTCTTACACATAAGCCGTACAAAAATATAGTATCTATCACAAGTACATATCAGTCCGCTCAAAGAAATTACCATTAACAAAGCAGCAATAAGTACAACATAATGAACAATATACATGTTAATAACATAAATATCTACATTGTTTGACGCTGACTATGAGTCTAAAATATTAGAAATTGACCAAATCTTTGGTTTTGGCTTTTGCGTTATTGAGCTTGCAAAATCTGGCGACACTGGTAAGTTTGCAGCCGTTGTGGCGAAGATCTTCGACGGCGAGCTGTTTGGCGATCTGGCGAATGTTTTTAATGTTACAGCGACTGGCGAACTGGCGAAGATGTTAGATGGAGCCGTATCTGGTGTAGTGGGGGATATGCTTGTTGGGGTAGTGTCTGGCAAAGTGGCGAATATGTCTGGGGTGTTTACTTCTGGCGCTGAGGTAATTACAGGGATTCGATTGGTGGATGGCGTTGTGGATCTTTCACGTGAATTCCGCCTGAAGACGTCGTTGTCGTCGTCTGAGATGTCCGAGAAAGAATCTGGTTCTCCTTCGCCCTCGCTGGACAGTGGTACTGTTGGGAGATAAAAGATATGATTGTTGGAATAAGTGATTTGTAATGTGCAGTATTTACATCAAGCAGTCAATCAATACAGACAGACAGACAGACAGACAGACAGACAGTACAGATAAACAGACAGAAGCAGACAGACAGACAGACAGACAGACAGACAGACAGACAGACAGACAGACAGACAGACCAGGCAGGCAGGCAGGCAGGCAGGCAGGCAGGCAGGCAGGCAGGCAACGACAGACAGACATGTAGTAGGTAGGTAGGTAAACAGGTAGGTAGGTAGTTAGGTAGGGGCAGGGCAGGTAGACAGGTAGGTAGCATTAATCTTAGATTATAGATATATGTATATATATATATAGATATATATATATATATATATTATATATATATATATATATATATATATATATATATACTATATATATATATCTTCTAAGAGATCGCAAGACGCCTGACAACCGTCTCATTTCTTATTTGGGTGTTTTTCGCCTCACGGCCTGAGTGTCTATTACATTTTTATGTAATATACATCTGAACTTCTCACTCCTGACACGTATTCATTTCCAGTTCTCTGTGTATATGTGTATTTACAGCTCTGTGAGCATCCCACTACTCGTGCCTTTCCTACAGAGATTGACTTCACCTCCACTCTATTTAGTTTATCTTTGCTAACACATTATTTACTACGTCATTTTCTGTCAGCTGACCTGCATAGCTAAGGATCAGTTTTTTGTTGTTGTTAATTCTTCCATCTATATCGCTAGGATATTACCTAAGTAACTTTTTGAAAATATGTTCATATGGTTGAGTCAGTGTCTTTTTGTTTCTTATGTGCTGACGAAGGTTTTCTGGTCGCAACGTCTACTCACTCACTTGAGATTGTGTTCTTGCAAAACTGACCAACTCCAAGTTCCGATTTTGCTGACTTGCTCAATGTTACAACTAGACCTGCCTAAAAATGTCCACAGACTAAAGGTATCTCATCACAACACTGAGAAAGACTATCCTCGTTTAAATAATGTATGTTGGCTTTGGTCGTGTTGTTATTGCCTTTGTATTTCCTCCAAAGAATGCTTTTCAAGATGGCTGTCAGTTTTCAACTTCCGGTGAATAGCACGCCGGGAACAACAATGAACAAGATTAGGGTACATCTTCCCTATCTGTTATCTTGTGTCACTGAGAATGGTAGATGTCGTGGTTCAGTCGACAAGAGTGGCAGGTTCCGTTGTTGAGCGCCTGGCTTTTGTGTGCAGGCTCGTGCAAGTCTAATATAACAGTGTTAAAGCTTATCCCTCGCTTTGATTTGGAGCCCTCTCATGGGCCCAGACAAGCTTAGCCCTCGCTTTGATTTGAGCCCTCTCTTTGGCTCAGACAAGAGGCCACGACTGCTGTTATCAAAACACCTGATCTACCAAGGAAGCTTTCTCTAGTGGATTACCCGACTAATCCCTTCAGGGAAGAAAAGTGTCCTTCAGACGCCCTTTTCTCTCTAGCACAGCTCAAACTTACTAGTCTAGTTGGACAGAGTGGTTATACCTCTGATTTCCCAAACTACTGACCCTGTGTTCAAACTCTCCCTCCTTCATCACTGGCAGAATGTTTTCATATGGTTATTTGTCTGCCTGTCTGACTGCCTGTGTGCCTGCCTACCTACCTATCTACCTGTCTGTCTGTCTGTCTGTCTGTCTGTCTGTCTGTCTGTCTCTGTATCTACCTACCTACCTTTCTACATACCAACCTGTCTGTCTGTCTAAATGTCAACGGAAGGATGGATGAATGGACGGACGGACGGATGGTTAGATGGATGGATGGATGCATGCATGCATGGCCAAGATAAATAAAGAGAACAAGCAAATACAATCAGAAAACAAATATTTCCCATGTCTAAACCACATTAAACCTGGGAACACAAATCATGCCGGAAGTATTTGTTATAAGAACATTACATTATTATCTTTGAGAAACACACGTCTGTACCAGACTGATACATAACCCAAAGACAATTTATTATTTTGTAGAGACCGGTAAAACATGAGCCGGTACCAAAACTGATGCTGCACCGTATTGTGGGTGCCACATTAACATAGGCAATGTCGAGGCGTTAATCCTAGCAGGCGACGACAGGATTTGCCACATGGAGGTGACAGGGAAGACGAGACACCCCGGGAAATATGAGCACTCGGCGGTCCCTCGTCAAGTGACGAAGGCTTGACGATAAGATGGCGGCTAGAGGAACATGCTCCATGAATGATTTAATGTTCGATATGTATCTGGGATGTCGTCTGGTGGATTTCTGTCACCGCATCATTAAATCTGCAGTTTAATTAAATGTGAACTCTCCGTCTTTCTCGTTCTGGTTCTCTTTCTTTCTTTCTTTCTTTCTTTCTTTCTTTCTTTCTTTCTTTCTTTCTCTCCTTCTTTCTTTCTGTCTGTCTGTCTTTCTTTCTTTCTCTCCGCCCTCATCTGTGTGTGTGTTTCGTAGACATAGAAAGGGCGAAAAAAGGAAAGGAACAAATATTGGATTAGCAGTGGAAAGGATTCGTGTAGCACCGCAAGATAATTTGAACAACGATAATAGTAATAATAATTATAATAATAATAATAAGAAGAAGAAGTTTACGATGCGATTGACTAAGCGGAGGTGTAATAGATGGAGGAAGAGGGAGGCGAACAAAGAATGAAAGTAAGAAGAACGTAGCAGGGACCAAGAAATAAAATGTAGAGCTATGGTGGGGGGGGGGGGGGGAAGAGGAGGAGATAACGGGCACAGAGAAAAAGAAATAGAGATATGGCTATATTATCTCTCTCTCACTCTCTCTCTCTCTCTCTCTCTCTCTCTCTCTCTCTCTCTCTCTCTCAGACGGGTCCACGCGCCCTATTCTTAACCCTTTGGAAATAAAGCTTATTCCTTGGTTCCTCCCTCCTCCATCTGCCCTTTTATCCCCTATAGGAGCACCAAGTGACTCCAAGTCTGCTTTTACCTCATGTTGCTCTTCCTAGGCCATCGACATATTATCTATCTCATTACCATAACAAACACACACATAGATACAGACAAACACACATACACACACATGCGCGTGCGGAATCCCACACTCACACGTCTAATGTTGAAGACAACAACAGTAATTAGCCTGAGTCATGTAGGATATAAAGAGACCTACCACCGGTTCTATGAGGAGGCTTGACCTGTCCCTCCATTTCTACCACAGGCACGCTGTCTAGATCTCCTTCGCGATCACTGTCTATACCCACGTTGTCATCCTCGCCGCCGCCTGGCGACAGTCGGTTGTCTTTCTTCAGTCTTCTTCTGGCGTTTGCGAACCACGTGGAGACCTGGAGGTAGCGAGACGGGGTGATGAAGCTTGTTGACAATACAGTTCTTTACTAAAATATCGAAGAGAGAGAGAGAGAGAGAGAGAGAGAGAGAGAGAGAGAGAGAGAGAGAGAGAGAGAGAGAGGGGGAGTGGGGGGGTGGGGGGGGGGGAGGGGGGGGGGGGGGGGGGGGGGGGGGGGGGGGGGGGGGGGGGGGGGGGGGGGGGGGGGGGAGGGAGAGAGACCAAGATATATAGAGAGACAAAGCCACAGAAATAGGGACAGAAAGAAACAGAGACATATAGAGTCAGAGACGCAGAGACATGTAGTCAGAGACATAGAGACAGAGACATAGAAACATATAGAGAAATAGAGACACAGAGACAGAGACACAGAGACCCAGAGACAGAAACACGGACACAGAGACACATAGACATATAGAGAATCAGAGACATAGAGACAGAGACACAGAGACATATAGAGAGTCAGAGTTACAGAGACAGAGACACAGAGATATGTAGAGAGTCAGAGACATAGAGACAGAAACACAGAGACCCAGAGACAGAGACACGGACACACAGGCACACAGACATATTGCGAGTCAGAGACATAGAGACAGAAACACAGAGAAAGAGACACAGAGTCAGAGACATAGAGACAGAGACACGGAGACATAGACCCAGAGATAGACACACAGAGACAGAGACACAGAGTGAGACATAAACATAGACACGGAAAGAGGCAGAGATGAAGACACACAGAGACAGAGAGACAAGGATATAAAAACAAAAGGTTGTTACTGTTCACATTATTCCCAAAATGATCATAGCATCTGTTATCTATCATTTATATATCTATTACCTAGCATTTATCTATCTTTTACGTATCATTTATTTCTCTATTGTGTATCATTTATGTATCTATTACCTATAATTTATCTATCTATTATCTATCATTTATCTATCTACTACCTATCATGTCTTCATCTATTATCTATCATGTATCTATCTATTGCTTACAGTTTATCTATCTATTATCTATTATTTATCTACCTATTACCTCTATATTATCTATAACTTATATGTCTATTTTTTATCATTTATCTAACTATTATATATTATTTATCTATCTATTATCTATCATTTATCCATCTATTATATATCATGTCTTCATCTATTATCTATCATTTATCCATCTATTATATATCATTCATGCGTCTTCATCTATTTATGATCTATCGTGCATTTATCTAATATATATATATTATAGGTCATTTAATTATCTATTAATGTACTTTTCAATTAAATTAAATATCTTAACTTCTCTCGTGTATCTACCTATAGTGTATCTGTTATGTGCCCATAAGTGCCTGCTATATATTTTGTATCTAATTTCTATAAATTAACAACCTACTATCTATTTATATCAAATTTTATCGGTCATTTCCCCATTATCTGTATAATGTTTATATTCTTCTTTCTTACAGTTCATGCCGTGTAGAGTTGGTGGTCATGTCTGCCTACAGCTTTCTGTCTCTTGTGCTGCCAATCATTTCTCATACCGACGTTCCTCCATGCCATGATGTCAAACTGTCCAGTATCTTCTCTCTTGGTCTCCCATTCACTTCAGGGGTAATTGTAATTGACGTCTCCAAGTCAAGGACGACAGGTCAACATTTTAGTCCACCTGTCCGGTGTAGGGGGTTGAACAGCTAACCTTGGCATCAGCACACCGGATGTTTAAGAACATGCGTTCTTAGCCATTCGGCCATGCGGACCTGCAATTTCCTCCATGATTCGAAAGCATAATTTTTTTAGGTTCAAATAAATTCCCTACCCGTTTGTTAGACATAATTATCTGTATATGGCCTTTCATAAATATTATCTGGCAATTATCAGTTACATAAATATTATATACAGAATCATGACCAGTGTGGGTCCTCCCCCAGAGAGTACAAGGAAGGTAGAGGGCCGAAATATTCCGAGAAGAGGTCCTCATTTGACGATCAAAAACCTCATGCCGTGCTTGCTCCGGGGCGGAATTTTAATCATTATCTGTTATCAATTCCACTATAACCAGCATGACCATGTTTCATGATGATAAGCGAGGGCGGTCATGTTTCGCCATCTTACAAATCGCGGGTCAGCTCCGTGTTCTTGTCTCTACCATGCCATGTGGCCAAGCCAACTAGATATTTATTTCTCTGCCTTCTCTTTGTTAATTCACCCTCAACCTTGTCAGTTGTCACCAAGTTCTGTAGTTTATTTCTTCTCATAACGTGCCCCCCAACAAATTGTATCTGCCTGCATCTAATTTCTCTAATCAGTTTACGGTTTTCATCTGTTATTTGTAGGACTTTCTCATCGGTTTTTCTGCCTGTCCGTGATATTCTTTGCATTTTCCTCAGATATCACATTTCCACTGCACATAGATGTTTTACAACTTGTCTGTTCATTGTCCACTGTCTCATATTCTTACAAAAGTAGAGGTTCTATATATTACTTCAAGTCTCTTTTTCTCGTTGCAATTGACATCTTTCTATTGGTCAGTATGTTTGTCATCTTGCAAAAGGCTAACTGTGCTATAGAGATCCATGTTCTAATCTCTTCAAGGCACCTCTCATCAGATGTTGTAATTGTTCTGTGATATCCAATATATTACCTGGGTTAAAGTCATCCTGGTGATGATGGCCAGCATGATTTTCTCTGCCTTGGTCGGGTACGGGTTCTTCTTGTGCTCGCTCAGCCAGATCTTCAGCGGACCTGTTGTCTCGCGAGTGGCCGCCTTCCTGATTGGACCCCCGTTGACATCCATTCCAGCATACCTGAAACGTAAGTCAAAGAACAATTTGTTTTATCATTTGCAGAGGTTGTGGGAGTCAGCATGGCTGAATGGGTAAGAATGCTCGCTCTTAAACTTTCGGTGTGCTGATGCCGATTCAGTAGGTTCAACCCCCACACCGGACAGTTGCATTAAAATAGTTACTTCTCGCCCTTGTCTTGGAGAGGTAAATTATAAGTACCTGAGAAGTCGGAGTGTGTTCCCCTGATTGCGAGGGACACTGGTAATATGGAAAGCTAATACAGCTAATCCACACACACAAATCAGTCCAGTGCGCTAAAAGTAGTATCACTGTATGGACTAAGCTTTATTTCAAAGCCAGCAAATGCACACACACAAAAAAGAGACAGAGGTTACCAATTTAAATATAATGCAAATAACATTACATGTTCTTTACTTTTTATATGGTAATTTGTTACCCGTCAATATAAGAGATGCTATAGTATACCTCATAGCAAGATGTGAAGAAGCTAGCTAGTCGTTAGTTAGTCGCTGTTCCAACTTCACTGCAAAAGGTCACCCTATTATGCTCCATTCCTGTGCCAGTGAATATCACACAAAATGCTCCTCACTGCCTCATTTGAAAAGTGGAACAGACAGAAGTTTTGACAAACCAACATCCCGCACAGGTATACTATGCATAATGCCGCTGCCAGAATGCCACAAGTCCGCTACGAAAAATACAGTTCGTTGACGATGGAAGCGGCAGTCACTAGAAAACCAGCAGCCACACATTTTTTGCATACAGTAACCTCAGTTAGTTCAACACTCGGCGGCCGCCATTTTTCTAACATGCAGTTCACTCTACAAACAACCACGGACAGGTGTAAAGGCACTCCACCTGAAATCCACAGCTCACAGTGTAGCTCCACACACTCAACTCATTAGCAGGGGGACTGAACCATTGTGTGAAGAAGCATAATCGCCAACGCCGTTTGGAAAGGCACATGATGATGATGATACGTTAGTCGACGTCTGTAAACCAGCGGTAGTGAAGGCAGCTCAATAACCCCAACATACGGTTTCGAAGTACGGTTTCGAATTACGAACGTCGGCCGACTTAATGACAAAATTACTGAACGTAAAATTGTCTAATATATTTATATCATGATCACCATCATCATCATCATCATCATCATCATCATCATCATCATCATCATCATCATCATCATCATCATCATCATCATCATCATCATCATCATCATCATCATCATCATCATCATCATCATCATCATCATCATCATCATCACCGGGTTTGATCCCGGGTCCAGTCAAGGATCAAATCCGGGTCACTGGAGTTTAACGCGGGTGTGTAACCACTAAACCACACGGCACACGCTAAAAGCTACCAAATTATCACACTAGAATATCACAACGTCACCCATCGTAGGCTATAGCTCAAAATTTGCCCGATCGCCGCGACTGTACATCCGTCAATCGATGTGGCCCCGAATGTTCAGGTCTTCTCGACTGGCAAGGCACACCAGGCCGCCTAAAGTCCAGCGAACAATAATCAAATTGATTTATTTGGTTACACTCCCTCGTCACAAGCCAGTGATCCGGGGTTTGTTTCCGGGTCCGGTCAAGGATATGCACTACTGACGAGCTCAAAGGAGAGCGAAACTCCAGTCTAGTGCTTTCAAATTGACGAGGACAAGGCCTTATCTTCGTACTGGAATACGATCAGCGTTGCCAGTGGTGGGTTGTGCTCAATGTTAAATCTCAAATCCCAGAAAAAACTCATTACTTTGTTTTTTTTAAATATTGTTTACATTTCCACAGCTTAACCGCTGATAATGATAATAATGATAATGATGATAATGATAATGGTGATATTGATAATGATAATGATGATAATGATAATACTGGTAATGATAATAATGATAATGATAATGATGATAATGATCATGATGATCATGATAATGATGATGATGATGATGATGATGATGATGATGATGATGATGATGATGATGATGATGATGATGATGATGATGATGATGATAAATGTTCCATGTCCTTTGCAGGTCGTCGCGATAAAACCCAGGTCTAGGTAATTTTACGTTCAGTAGTTTGCCATTTTGGTTTTTTTTTTTTTAGTTTGCCATCGCTTTCTGAACAAGATGTCAAGGTTTAAACCCAACTTAATGCCAGTATAGATATTAGGTATATATGGGGAATTTAAGCAATGCAGGATGGCAGTAGAAACGATGTGAGGTAGAAGTTAGATGGATGTTTCTAGACTGGCGACTCACAGACCAACCTAACCCAGAGGTGAAAACATACGACAGTCTCCCCCAGACAGCCGACGCGACTGGGGAAATTTAGCCCAGGCAAAAGTGAACACCCGACACCGGGGAATGACCTACTTGCGCAGCTCGGTGACGCCAGACACGCGTCCAAGAGTGTAAAGAACCCCCATGACAGAGACGACACTGAAAGTGCAGGGGTGTATATGGCACAGAAGCTGGGGACTTGAAACACGGGTAGGACTGGCTCAGAACAAATTGTTGTCATTTACTACAGCCCAGGGGCGGACTCGAATTTCTCGCGGAGTAATTTACAGCTGTCGGATTCTGTTTAATGGAGTACTTAGCCTTCCGCTGTATAAAAATGTTGCATGTTCTTTACAGGAGTGGCGATCAGCCTTTGGTTTATTTTCTAAGCAATTTTAAGTTCAGTAGTTTGCCATTGCTTTCTGAATGAGAAGTCAACGTTTCAGCCAAACGTAATGCTCATGTAGGGTTTGAACATACTACCTCGCCATCAAAGCACCGACAATTTAAGAGAGAGAGAGAGAGAGAGAGAGAGAGAGAGAGAGAGAGAGAGAGAGAGAGAGAGAGAGAGAGAGAGAGAGAGAGAGAGAGAGAGAGAGATCTGATATCTTCGGCCACCCCAACGATCTTACGGTTTATAACGGACTGGTAAAAGATGTTTTTTTTTTAATCGATCAGCCAATCAGGTGCCGTCTCCATAATGAGAGTTCGACTGCTATTAATCTGCATATCTCTTTCCTTGGTTGTACACTCTGACATATTCTTGCACGTCATCTTTTGATGCTATCTTCCCACTTGTATCAATGTCTACCTCTTGCTCACTTGCCTTCAACATTCCCCTCCATTATCACAGCCAATACATTCTGGGCTTGATTTCAGCGTCTTGTAAAAGGACATGTAAGAAATGATATTGTTCTTATGAAAGTGCCATATCTTTTAATGTGACCGAAATGTCACTTGTCTCTTTGTCTCATTTCTTTCATCGCCTCACTTTCTTCTGTATATATTATATCCGTAAGCTATGAATTCGACTTCATGCTAATTCTCATTTTGTATTTCTATTTCACTTCTGCCATCATCTGTTACTACATTTCAAAAGTAAGGGAAACGTGTTACTGTGTTACTTGTTCTAGTATCTCGCCCTTTACTTGACGTCCATTGCTGGCCTCTTCTTTCCATCGCTAATTATCCATTATATATATATATATATATATATATATATATATATATATATATATATATATATATATATATATATATATATATATATATATTTTATTTATATATTATATATATATATATATATATATATATGTTTTTAAATTTATATATTATATATTTATATATATATATATATATATATATATATATATATATATATATATATATATATATATATATATATATATTTATATATTATATTTTTTATTTATATATTATATATATTTCATTGAAAACTGACAAAGAAATACAAGATAATTTTAACATAGAAGTAAAGACCAAATTTGATATATTGTCTGATCTAGAGATCCTGTTTCAAGATGTAGATGATCAATGGGAAACGATGAAGAATTCAATCAGTTGCGCAGCAAAAAAAACTATTCCAAAAGTAAAGAAAGTAGGCCGTAAGACATGGATGACTGAAGAAATTTTACAACTAATGGAAACAAGAAGACAGAACAAAAATAATCCTGCCAAATATGAAGAAATTCACAGAAAAGTGAGAACCTTATGTAGGGAGGCAAAAGAAACATGGCTTGAGAAAAATTGCAGAGAAATTGAAAAACAACACAACAGTAACAATGCGAAACTAATGCACAAAAAAATTCAGGAGCTTACTAATCAAAGAACACGTACATCAGCAGGCTGCCTAAAGACAAAAGATGGAAGAGTCATAATAGAAAAAGATCAGATCTTACATGAATGGTCAGATTATGTGAAAAACCTTTATGACGATAACAGAGACGAACAGTATGATGTCCAAAATAATAATGAAGGACCAGCAATTTTAAAGATGGAGGTTCAGAATGCGCTTAACCATATGAAATCTGGCAAGACCCCCGGTTCAGACAGCGTCACAACAGAAATGATTAATGCTTTAGAAGAATATGGAATGGATAAAGTTACCAGTCTGCTTAATACAATATATGATACTGGAAATATACCTCAGGAGTTATGTAATTCTGTATTTATTGCAATCCCAAAGAAATCAGGAGCCTTGGAATGTGATCAACATCGAACAATTAGTATAATGAGTCACATCACGAAGATTTTGCTAAGAATTATCATGCAAAGAGTTAGGAGGAAAATACAACCTGAAATAGGAGAAGAACAATGTGGGTTTGTGGAAGGCAAGGGTACAGTAAATGCTGTGTATATACTGAGAAACATAATCGAACGTTCTATAGAAGTAAACAAAGATCTACACCTTTGCTTTATTGACTACACAAAGGCTTTTGATAAAGTGAGACATGTCAACATGATAAGGATGCTTGAAGATCTACAAATTGATGGAAAAGATCTTAGACTTGTAAAAAACATATATTGGAAACAACAAGCTGCCATAAGAGTTGATAATGAAGTAAGCCAATATCAGCCTATTAAAAGGGGTGTGAGACAGGGATGTGTAATGTCTCCAGATCTGTTTTCCCTGTACAGTGAAAGTATTTTCAGAAATATTGAAGATATGGAAGGAATCAACATTGGGGGTCGATGCATCAATAACATTAGATATGCAGATGATACAGTCTTGATTGCAGACAATGAACAGGACCTGCAAAATTTAGTAGATGCGATTGTTACACACAGTGAACAACTAGGGTTAGAATTAAATTGTAAAAAGACACAGATTATGGTCGTCACTAGGAAGGACGAAATACCACAATGTAATATACAAGTAAATGGGAATATTCTTCAACAAGTGAGCAGGTACAATTATCTCGGAACAGTAATAACATCTGATGGGAGATGCCTTGAAGAGATTAGAACAAGAATCGCCATGGCAAAAGTAGCCTTTAGCAAGATGAAAAACATATTGACCAATAAAAAGATGTCAATTGAAACGAGAAAAAGAGTGTTGAGATGCTACATTGAACCTGTACTTTTATATGGATGTGAAGCGTGGACAATGAGCAGTCAGGCTGAAAAACATCTGATGGCTGTAGAGATGTGGTTTCTGAGGAAAATGCAAAAGAATACCATGGACAGCCAGAAAGACCAATGAACAAGTCCTTCAAGAAACAAATGAAGATCGTAAATTGATTAGAGAAATTAGACGTAGACAGTCAAAATTTTTTGGGCATGTTATGAGAAGAAATGGATTGGAGAATTTGGTGACAACTGGTAAGATCGAGGGGAACAGACCAAGGGGAAGACCTAGAAGCAAGTACCTGGATGGCTTGGCCTTGTGGCATGGTCGAGACAGAAACACGGAGCTGATCCACGACTCTGGTGATCGAGTGAGATGGCAGAACATGACCGCCCACGCTTACCGGCATGGCACATGATGGATGGATATATATATATATATAATATATATATATATATATATATATATATATATATATATATATATATATATATATATATATATATATATATATATATATATATAGTGATGCGCTGAAGTCTGCATTTTAGCTCCACCCAAAAAGACAATGTAATGTAAAGAATTTTGTACAGTCAACCTCTTAATCCATTTCACCAACCAAACATATAACAAGAAGTACAAAGAAGGGACATAAATATTGCAATTACTGCTGAACGGTCTGGATGTGTGGAAGGAAACGATGCAAACAATACAATTTAAACATTACAAACACTATTGGAGAGATGAACATAGACAAATAACGGCATAAACTTGTGTGTTACAGATTACGCCAAAGTATTTGATCCAGCAACAACGTGATAAAAACATGGAGCGTATTAAAATTGATGGGAAAGTCTCAGAGAAATAAAGAATATTTACTGGAAACAAGAAGCAGCAATTAAAATGTTGGGAAAAGGGGGCAATTAAGAACAGAAAAATTGAGGAGTGGCCGGCTAGTTAGCGAAGTTGAGTAAAGAACAGCGCTGATAATGCCAAGAGCTCGGCCGGACGCGGGTGTAACGCTTGGGTATGTCGCCTGCTAAAGTGAGGTAGAGATTTTCCACCTATTTACCTTTGCTCCCAGGTCTATTAAATGTGATGGCCCAATCGCATCACAGATCCATAGCGGGAAATTGCTTCAAGACAAACTAATTGTTAAGAAAGTCACGAGTAAATCAAAGGCGTGTCTTGTCACCGGATCGACATCTGTCCGTCGTAAGTGTTCCAGCTACTGGCCCTCACGCCGCAATCAATAAAATTCCCTCGCTTGCTGCCTCGTACTCCCACATGACTCGGGCAATTCCATGAAAGCAAATTTTCCCTTTACGTGTCAATGATATTTCTATCATCTTCTTTAGGTGTAACACATCCCCCATTTGGGTTTCAGTGACATTTCTATGATCGTCTTTATGTGAACATATCTGCCCTTGTTACGTTTCAATTATATTTGTATCACCTTCTTTAGGTGTACACGTCTTCTCCCTTTAAGTTTCAGTGACATTTCTGTGATCTTCTTTAGGTGTACATATCCCCCCCCCCCCCTCTTTACTTTTCAATGACATTTATATCATTTTCTTTTAGGTGCACACACAGATGATCGGCACTGTATCGAGGCAGTGGCGGGCGGTAGCCAGTGGCTAGCCAGTGTTTCCGTTTTCGTTCTTTTTTCTTTATTTTTTTAGATTGACTCGACCTTCAGCTCGCCACAGCCTAAAATCAGTGCCAAAAATTTCCTGGGAAGTAAACTCGACCGAAAGAACCTTGACCATATCACTCTACGATTACCGATTGTTCTATACAGATATGAGGCTAGCATAATATACTTAAACATTCCTCAAGGCCGGAAAAATATTCCTTTTCGTTTTAAAGCTTTTCATGTGGATGTGGAAGTCGAGGGAAAACCATCACATTAATCTTTCTCTAATACGTGTACGGAAAGTCCTAATGCAAGACTCACGAGGGGAACTACATTGTCAAAACACTTGAATCTTTTGTCAAGACTGACTCTTCTAACACAATATTAGAGAAGACTATAATGCGACGATTTGCCTATCCACAAGAAGATGAATAGTAGTGAGGACGCATGCTCGCCTCAACCACCGGTGCAACACGAAAAAGAAGAATTCGGACAAGATCTCTGCCCTCTGGTGTATTTCTCATTTCAGTGAGCATTTAACAGAAACGGCAACAAATCGGAAGTATAGACACCAGGGTTAAGAGCCTTTGGCTGTACAACACATCCGTTGGGGGCCTCTGGGATTACATAAACGGCCATTGTTGATGAAACCTACCGGAACAAAATGGCGCCCACCAAAGAGCACTTACATGGCTAGTACGTGCTAGATGTAAAGACTGCACTAAGTTCACAATTTCTCGCTGCAAATTGTCATATTTGTATGGAGTGATTTTACCCTTGGTTGTGTAAACAGTTCATTAGGTGTGCTCCTGGGCATTCTGTGTTTTCTTTTGTGGCGCGCATCTTACCGGTTAGTTTGAACCTATCGTTTGTAATTTGCTCCTGAACAAAATGGCGTAGACAAAGATGGTCGAATATTGCATAGCGTGACCAAGGGGGAAGCGTATTAATGTAGTGGTTTGGATAGGGGCTGGGCAAAGCGGGTAGCGGTCTTTCCTGGCAATTAGAAGAACTGTATTTCTTTCTTTCTATCTTTCTTTCTTTCTTTCTTTCTTTCTTTCTTTCTTTCCTTGATTTATCTATCTATCTATCTATCTATCTATCTATCTATCTATCTATCTATCTATCTATCTATCTATCTATCTATCTATCTATCTATCTATCTATCTATCCATCTATCTATCTATCTATCTATCTATCTATCTATCTATCTGTCTGTCTGTCTGTCTGTCTGTCTGTCTGTCTGTCTGTCTGTCTGTCTGTCTGTCTGTCTGTCTGTCTGTCTGTCCCTCCATCTATCCTCTGTTCACTTATGATCCTTGATTCCCTATATAGGGAATCCCATTGAGAGCCACATCTAGATTATGTTCTGGAACTTAGTGTGTCGCTGCGATTATGAGACCTTTCCACTTCTACAGTTATATTGCTACACTTGTTCGGATTAGGAAATTACGAGGGTAAGTTAATAAGAAAGTCACAAATGGCTGTAGAATAATAACTAAATATGATTAAAAAATGAAACCAGTTAATTTTTATACATACATTGTCCTTTATTTATCAACTCAATTTCCTCCAACGCTGATGCACTTATCCCATCGTTTTATCATTCCTCCCAAATCGGCCGCATAGAACTGTGTGCTCAGTTTTCTAAACCACGTTTTCACTTTCTTATTATTACTTGTTTCTGTTTTTCCATCACCAGTTTTGCAGTTCTTTGTAGACACCCTTTAGGGAGGCTGAGTGGTCTCGAGGTATGGTGTCCGCCTCGAGTGGTGGAGGTCCCGGGTTCAGGCGCCGATGAGGACTGGGATTTATTTTAAAAATCCACCTGGACTTCCAGTAATAAAATTTCCCCTGGTCTCTGGGTAGTGAGATCGGAAGCCCGTGTGTATTGTTGCGCACATAAAAAATCCCTTGGCATTTGGAAATCGAAAAAGAGTAGCCTAACGGCGCTGCCCGGGCAAAATTTCGAGTTAAAAATTTACCCAAAGTATTTCAGGATCCTCGCCGATGCAACGGAGTTCGTGCATTTAGCTGAGTTTCTCCAGACTCAGGTTTGAGTTAGGAGGAAAACGGAGCACTTATGGGTTAAACCGTGTGCCGTGATGTTGATCCAACGACTAAACTAAACTAAACTAAACTAGACACCCTTTACCCGTACAAACACACACACACGCGCGCGCGCGCACACACACACATACAGCGAGAGAGGGAGAGGGAGAGTGAGGGGGAAGAGAGAAAGTGAGAGAGGCGGACACAGTGTGACAGAGAGTAAGAGAGAGAGAAAGAGAGAGAGAGAGAGAGAGAGAGAGAGAGAGAGAGAGAGAGAGAGAGAGAGAGATGGGGGAGGGCACGGCAGCGCTGTTCCTTTTAACGGGCGCACAAGCTATTGATGTCCTGTTGTATTCCGCCATTTTTCTGCCAACATGACAAGTCTTGCTTACCCAGCTCTCGAAACACAATACGAGGCTATGGCGAGGGAGGCACGTATTATCAACTTGACACCTGTAAAGATTTCATTCCCCCCACGTGTTCGATAGCCCGATGAATGCCAGCCGCTGTGGCACGCTTTGTTGATCACAGTTTAGATTCCTATGAAATTATTTTATATTCCAAAAGGCGTATTGTCCTTTCTCGCGGAGTACACAGTTTAGCCATAAATTTTCACAGCGTCAGTGGTGAACCAGCAGTTTGGTCTCTCTTTTCAAGTTCTCGGTAGCAAATTAGCGTGGCGCATATTTTTTACTTCAAATTATTAAAAAACATTAATGTTATTTTAATGAGTGTTGCCTCCCTTCTGGGAGCTGCAGGTAACGTCAGGCTCTGATAAACTTGGACTGGCTTGGATAAATAAAATCTCTCTCCTCAGCGTAACATACATTTCCTCTTCATTGTGCGGTTGTGTGTCAGTGGGTACATGCACATTTTCCCCGATGTGCGCTCTTGCAACATTTGCCAAATCTTTCTATTAATGTTTTCAGCAACAGTTCGGAGCAAGAAGATTATCTCCCCTAAATTACAATAAATTCTGATAATTAAAAATATAATATCAATGACAAACAACTTTTAGAAAACATCCGTCTTTAGAAACATTTATTAATCCGATCGAGTCTGTGAACGATTTCTGACGAGCAATCAATACATGTCGGATTTGTATTTATTTCGGCATGTTGGACACAAAAACCGCCATACTTCTTTCCACATTTTAACCGTTCTTTTGTATTCAAGCTGAACGAATTATCTACATATTTTGAAAGCTTATCCGGCAAAATACGTTATTCAGAATGTTTGGCTACACTTCTAAGTCTCCGCTGTTCAAATATGGAAGCGGGTGGTTGCATTCACTTATGCGATTGACATAATAGATTGCGATATCTAGGTAGTAGCTGCCGATTGATTTATGTAGGATATGATGAATTAAATACGATAATTCCTGCTTGATTCTTTCATCTGTTGCAATTAATCCGCTGACTTTATTAGAAAGTAACGACAGACATATAATCACATTCTGAGTTGGGTAAATGGAGATGAGGAAGTCGGTGTGTGTGTGTGTGTGGGGGGGGGGGGGGGGATGACTGTTGGTTGGTTGGTTAGTTGATTGGTTGGTTTGTTGATAGGTTGGATGGTTGTTTGGTTGCACGAAAGATTTGATTGATTGTTCGGTTTGTTTGTTTGTTTATCGGTTGGTTGGTTGGTTGGTTGGTTGTTTGGATAGACGGTTGGTTGGTAGATTGGTTGGCTTGTTGGTTGGTTGGTTGGTTGGTTAATTGGTTGGTTGATTGGTTGGTTGGTTGGTCGGATGAATAGATTGATGGATGGATGGATGGATGGCTGGTTGGTTTGTTGAGTTATTGATTGTTCGGATTGTTGGTTGGTTGTTTGGTTGGGTATTTGGTTAGTATGTTGACTGGTTGGATGGATGGTGGTTGGTTTGTTGATTGCTTGGATGGATGGTTGGTTGGTTTGCTGATTGGTTGGATGGATGATTGGTTGGTTGGATGGTTGAATGTTTGGATGGTAGGATTATTGGATGGTTGGTTGATTGGTTGATTTGTTGAATACTTAGATGGTTAGACGGAAAATTTGTTGAATGACTGGCTGGTTAGTTGGCTATTAGATTGATTGGCTGTTTGGTTGCTAGAATAGAAGGTTGGTAGAATAGTTGGCTGATGGGTTGGTTGGTTGGTTGGCTGATTAATTGGTTTCTTGATTGATTTTTTTTTTATTGCTTGGGTGCAAGGTTGGGCGGATGACACATTGATTACTTGCTTTGAACTGGATGGTAAGATGGAAGATTGGTTGGCTGTACGGTTGGTTGTGTGGTTGGTTGATTGGATGGAAGATTGGTAGAATGGTTGGTTGGTTGGTTGGTTGGTTACTTAATTGATTTGTTATTCAGTTGGTTGCTTGCTTGGAAATAAGGTTGATTGGTTCGTTGGTTGCTGTATTGGTTGGTTGGTTGGTTGATTGATTGGATAGTTGGTTTTTTTATTGGTTGGTTGGTTGGTTGGTTGGTTTCGTAGATGGTTGGCTGTTTGATTGATTGGTTGGTTGGTTGATTGATTTGCTTGGTTGATTGGTTGGTTGGTTGGTTGACTGCTTGGCTGGTAGCTGTGAATAATCTGTTAGACTGAGCTTTACATCGCAAGTCCGATGTTCAGCTCAGCTAAACCCTGACAAGGACTTGCACACGGTGAGATTGTTCTAGAGACACTCCTCCCCACCCACTTCCTAGATACCACCCACTGAAGGACTGCATTGCAGAGTTCCTGTTACCCTCTTACACCTCAGACACCAGCGGGGTATGCAAGCTCAGTGCTGGCACATCGCATCTACGGAGAGGCGTGGCGGTCCTTGAAACGTTAACCATACCCATTCTGTAGGCGTGGCGCTTCTTGAAACGTTGACCGCACCCATTCTGTAGGCGTGGCGGTTCTTGGAACGTTGACAACACCCATTCTGAAGATAGACCTCACCATGAAGTGGTGAATCTAATGTTTTTTTTTTCACTGTGAGTTACTACGTGTACGACCTCAGCGAACCAAAATAAACAATATAGACTGGAGTCCTTCTTCTTCTTCCTCTTCTTTGGCTCGCTTGAAATGTATTTATGCAATGTATATAATGCTGTTTCTTATTTGAGGTTTACTGTCGTATTAGTTCAACCAGTGGTCTTTAGAGCTTATCTTAAACTGTTGTTTCTCTAGACCAGAAAGTTTGCCTAGAACTGTCATTTACTGCCAGTATAGTACCTTGCGGTGTATGGCAGAGGGGTCTTTGAGCCTGAGGAATTAAGGTCGCCTGGCTAGTGCAGTCGCCGCGAACTGTGCAGGTTAGGATTTTCTTTTTGCCTCCCGACAGAAAAAAATCCCACACCTTACCGAGGGATCGAACCCGGGTCTCCCGAATGAGAGTCCGGCGTTCTAGCCACTCGGCCAGCCGCTCCTCAAAGTTTGTCTAGGTATGTCGTAGTTTGGACAGTCTTGGAGTATGTGAGTTTCTGTCTGCGGCGCCAGTCCACATGTGCACATGGTTGATGTGCGAACTGTCCTACTCTTACACCTGCTCCGTGTGGAAGTATTTACGGACGTATTTCGTGATCCCGCATACCGCGTTCAATACACAGCTGCGGGCGATTTGGCAACAGACAGCCTTGGGTTTTTTTTATTTTTTTTTTATTTTTTGGTACAAAATTGTATGGGTACCGGTCGTTCAGAAAGCGAAGGAAAACTACCTAACGTTTAACTTGCCAAGAGATCACAAACGGCAAAAATATGCTGGTTGAAGTTCCAGCGTCCGGTGGGTGGCACTGGAAAATATCATTCCACTTGATTGTAAAATGTCTTTGATGTCATCAATCCATTTTCTTCTGGGTAGTCCTCTAGCTCTGGTATCAGATCTTCTTTAATGCAGCGCGTGCAAGTAGTTGATGGTGTTGCATTTATTTTCGTCTCTAATTCTCTTCTTCTTGTGTCTTTACCACTGCCTCTATTTATGTTGTCCTATGGAGGTAAATGCCAGTAATACCGAGGAAATCAAGGGCCGCCAGCACTGTTGCTTTCCGTTTTTCTCAGATGCAAGGATGTATTTTAATTTTTTTTTTTTTTTGGTTTAATTGACATGGACCCCTAGCTTAAAGAGTGTACCCGAAAATATTATCAGGAAACTGTTTCAGTGGCCTCAACTGGTTCCCAAATTGATTTCCTGTTTTATACATGTACAGCATTATAACCGACCAATCATTTCTCTTCTTTAAAAGTTTGTTAATATTCTGGACACAGCATTTACGGTCTGATGTGTTTGTGCGTTTGTTATTTGACCTATGCTGGTTTAATAAAAATTATGAGACCTATGGTGCTATCTCAACGGTTTGATACGAATTCTGTCCGTATTCCATAGTTGTGGGTTCATGTGTATGATAGACATGACTAACAAAGAAATTTTTTTTGAAGTGTCTAGTTCAGTGGTTCTCAACCGGTGGGGAATTCCCCTCCCTCCCTTTCCCTCCCAGGAGGGAATTTTGGGGTTTCCAGGGGAGGATGAAGATTATTTCAAGATTGCATTAATACAAGAACCGATTACTTGATCTTGTTTTTCCCTTCATACGTTACGGTTCTGTAAGTCTCACCCTTCTAAAATTCATTTTATAAAGTAAGTAGACCCACAAATCACGTTTTATGTGAACGTCTAGACTTGTTTTAGTATATGCTATTAAACGTAGCTTCAATTATTACGTATACTGTGTAGGGGCAGGGGGAAATTTTTAGAGAGGAAATACGAAACGGGGGAATGACGTTCTAAAAATATGTTGATGATGGAATGACGTCCTAAACATAAGGTGACCATATGGGTTCAAAAAATATATATATGAGACCAAAAAAGGGTTGAGAACCACTGGTCTAGTTGGTCATGCATCGAAGTACACTTGTTCCTACGCGAAGCGCTATCGCCGTTTGGAGGTGACAGGTTCGAATCCCGGTCGGTAACTAAAGCTTTCAGATTTTATGTTCTCTAGTGCGTCTTCTTGTCTCTACTTCTTTCTTCTCCTTCTGTGAGCACCAAACAATACTATGTGTGTTTATTTATGTAACAGAAAATGTTATGAGAAGTAAAGGTGTTATATTGACCACATCATCCATCGATTTTCGAATGTCTATACACATACTGAGCTAACACGATATACGTAATATCTCAGAAAGCGTGGGGGAATTGTGCTTTTCTTAATGTTTACTCTCGCTGGTATTAATCTTCTTAACTTATGCATTTATTGATTTATTCTTGTTTGTATGTGCTCTCGAGAAACAACAAAACAATTCGCAACTACAGCTAACGATCGTGAAATGTAAGTGAGATTCCCACATAGAACACTCACAGACAGCTAACGTTTCAAGGAAAGTCTTTTTCGCAAAAAAAAAAAAAAAAGGAAAAAAGAAAAAAAAAACACTTAGCTGGAAAACAGCAGTAACCTAATCCCTTAACGAATATGTTTCCAAACATCACAATGAAAACAATAAACTGTTTACTTAATCAGTTTCTCTCAAGTATATTTTACATTATTTCATTTTAGTGTTCGGATAGCTGTTTGTGAGGGATTTATGATACTTCTGTGTACACGTTGAGCGTTGTTTTTTCACGTTGTTTGGCCGTTGAAAAAGACATGTCAAAACCTATGTTTGTGTATCTGTTTGTGTCTTCATTTTGCAAAGTTTCACAATCTAAGTTTACGAGCCTCGGCCTTGGACATAAACCGCATATCAGACACAACCATATGGCTACAGTTCATACTTACATGGCGCCGTAGGGGTGGTAGGCTAGCTGTGCAGGCAGGAGTCCGTTTGGTTGTTCTGTTAGAGGAGCCATTGTTGATAACTGGTAGAGAAAATGTGCATACATGTAATGGGGTTGGATATTTGATTGTGCAATTATAAATAAGTGAAAATAATATTCTGACACCAATCAGTCATAGAAGGCTGACTACGTCTCACTCACTCACGCACTCACTGACTCACTCATTCACTCACTCACTCATTAACTCACTCACTCACTCACACATACACTCACGCACTCACTCATACACTCACTCACTCACTCACTCACTCACTCACTCACGCACGCACTCACTCACTCACTCACTCACTCACTCACGCACTCATTCACTCACTCACTCACGCACTCACTCACTCACTCACTCACTCCCTCACTCACTCACTAACTCACTTTCATACTTACTCTCTCGCTCACTCTTGTCCCTCCCTTTTACACTCTCTTCCCACCGCCTTCCCTCTTCTCGTGTTTATCCCACGTATCGTATCTTGAATATTAAAGAAAAGATGGAAGACGTATGTTGCACAGTTAGAGATGGTGATACACTTTCAATGTTAGCCATATTGGAAAAGACAGTGAGACAGACAGTGAGACAGACAGTGAGACAGACAGTGAGACAGACAGTGAGACAGACAGTGAGACAGACACAGAAGTGACGAAAGCAAGAAGGTAGCGACAGGAGATATTAGAAGATAGCACAGCTTGACCTGGGTATGTGGGAGTGTGGGTGGGTGGGTTCGGTGGGTAGGTGGGAGTGTAGGTGGGTGGGTTGGGGGTCTGTGCTATAGTGGGGTTCACGGACAGAGAAATGAGACAGTGCAACATCTTGTATGGTACAATATTTGAGACAGTGAGACATCTTGTATGGTACAATATTTGAGACACTGAGACATCTTTTGCGTTACAATATTTGAGACAATGCGACATCTTGTATGGTACACTATTTGAGACAATGCGACATCTTATATGGTACAATATTTGAGACAGTGAAACATCTTATATGGTACAACATTTGAGACAATGAGATATCTTGTGCGCTACAATATTTGAAACAATGCGACATCTTGTATGGTACAATTTTTGAGACAGTTGAACATCGTGTATGGTACAATATTTGAGACAGTGAGACATCTTGTATGGTACAATATTTGAGACAGTGAGACATCTTGTATGGTACAATATTTGAGACAGTGAGACATCTTGTATGGTACAATATTTGAGACAATGAGGTATATTGTGCGCTACAATATTTGAAACAATGCGACATCTTGTATGGTGCAATATTTAAGACTATGAGACATTTTATATGGTACTATATTTGAGACAGTGAGACATCTTGTATGATACAAGATTTGAGACAGTGAGACATCTCTGGTATATAGAACAGTGATGCACTAAAACATCTCTTGTATATAGAACAATGAGACAATAATACATCTCTTGTATAAAGAACAGTGAAACAATAAAACATCAGTTACATATAGAACAGTGAAATAATAAGACATCTCTTTATATAGAAAAGTGAGTCAATAAGACACCCCTTGTATATAGAACAGTGAGACAATGAGACAATCCTTGCATATAGAACATTGCTGTTAACAAGATATTTCCTCTCACCTGCGCCTGGTAATTATGCATGTCCCCAAAGGTCGGCCTCGTTGTGGGAAGCACCCTCAGCCCCCTGAGGGCAGGGTGGCCCTGTAGACTGTGGGCCGAATGGGTTTCTAGCTGACACAAGCACACAGGCTGACCCGTTGTTGGGTCAGTAATGTACACTCGTCCGTTCTCGCAAAATTTAGACGGCTGAAAGAAAGAAAACAAACTGTTGATATCGCATATTTTACACGGATTGTACTTAAAAGTCTTAAGTCTTAAAAGTCGAGATGATCGACTTCTTTGCACCGGTTTTCATCCCATATGGCTCCGCTTCTTAACGCAGGACGCCATTCAGAAAGCGTCGCACAAAGCACGAACTCCATAGCTCTAGCGACGACCCCAGGAGTCTCCGAGAAAAATGCACGCATGAACCGAAAAACGTATCCCGGAATCGAGCCCACAACCTTCGGAGCGTGAGGCAGACGGTTTGACCACGGAGACTCCCAATGGACTGTACATTATAGTACTTCCTCAGCGTAGGGGGCAACGGTAGCGAAGTGGCTCGACGCTCGCCCGGTTGTCATAGTGTCGAATCTTCGGAGGGGTGAATTTTAAAATTGCGCTTGTTCCAATTCAACACGCCCAAAATGGGTACCGTGACATGTTTCGGAAGTAGAGGCAGTTTGCGTGACCCTGACAAGATCACCCAGGAAGTGCCGATTGATCTATACAAATATTGGTCTGGCACTAATGCCCAATTCGCCTAAAAGCGTGGAAAGGGGCGTTTACTTGGTACGTCTGTTGACTTCATGTTCAGATAGCAATGGCAAACTACTCAACGTCAAATTGCGTAAAGCAGCCAATAGAGACTGAAGTGTGTGTATTGGGGGTGGGGGTGGGGGGAGAAAGATATGCAGATCATTTGTGCGTTCTTTCTTGTGCTCTTTGTAAGTTGATATCCATTTCTCTAGGGTTGTTCTTGATACCATCACTCAATCTGTTATGTTGCTTTCCCCCTACACTGTGTCCATTAAATTTCTTCAATGCGCCTCTTTGTGGCCTTACTACAATAGATAAAAATAGTTTTGGAAATACTATCCTCGAATTATTATAACAAAAATAGTGATGGAAATACTGTCCTCGTAATATTATAACAAAAATAGTATTGGGAATACTGTCCTCGTAATATTATAACAAAAATAGTAATGGAAATACTGTCCTCATATTATTATAACAAAACTAGCTCTGGAAATACTGTCCTCATATTATTATAACAAGCATAGTTATGTATACAGTCCTATGTAGATTCGATCAATAATATTATTCGACATACTCTCCTCATTTAACTAACACGAAAAATGCTCTGAAAATATTCCTCTCTCGATTCGACTAAAAACAGGTCTGAAAATATTCCTCTCTAGATTCAAGTAAAAACAGTTCTGAAAATATTCCTCTCTAGATTCGACTAAAACCAGGTCTGAAAATATTCCTCTCTCGATTCGACTAAAAACAGGTCTGAAAATATTCCTCTCTAGATTCAAGTAAAAACAGTTCTGAAAATATTCCTCTCTAGATTCGACTAAAACCAGGTCTGAAAATATTCCTCTCTCGATTCGACTAAAAACAGTTCTGAAAATATTCCTCTCTAGATTCGACTAAAACCAGGTCTGAAAATATTCCTCTCTAGATTGGACTAAAACCAGGTCTGAAAATATTCCTCTCTAGATTCGACTAAAACCAGGTCTGAAAATATTTCTCTCTAGATTCGACTAAAACCAGGTCTGAAAATATTCCTCTCTCGATTCGACTAAAAACAGTTCTGAAAATATTCCTCTCTAGATTCGACTAAAACCAGGTCTAAAAATACTCCTCTCTAGATTCGACTAAAACCAGGTCTGAAAATATTCCTCTCTAGATTCGACTAAAACCAGGTCTGAAAATATTCGTCGCTAGATTCGACTAAAACCAGGTCTTACAATATTCCTCGCTAGATTCGGCCAAAGACAATTCTGAAAATAATATCCTCGTTGGTTTAGAAAAAAAATAAATAACCCGTTAGGAAAATAATATTCACCAGAGTCAATCAAAAATACTTCTGGAAAAACTATCCTCATCGGTTTGTGACTGGAATAGTTCTGAAAGTATTTCTTACTAGTTTGGATCAAACATACTTCTGTAAATACCTTCAGAAATACTGCAATAAATCGAAAATACTTCTATAAATAATTGTATAACACACTTCTTGGTTGCGCTGACAATGGCATGGCCAGATGCGGCCTAGGGTTCGAACCTTGCCCTCTCCGCTTGTTACTGGAAGTCTGCAGTCTACAGCTGTGGTAGTCCTAACACTTCACAAAGTTAGAGCATTTTTTTTTTTTGGGTAATGACTCACAGCCGACTCTAAGGCGAAGGGAGTTACGGGAGCAATTCGCAATCCGGCATACCGCGTTAGAATCACAGCTGCGGGAGATTTGGCAGCCGCCCGCCTTGCGCTGATTTTCAAACTGCAGAAATTCTTGGTGGAGGAGTATGAAAATATCAAGGCGAAAATACTTGGAGTTACTAATTGTCGCTTACAGAATGGGATAAAAGTAGATAAGATAGTACACACTACGTTACTTGACCTGTACATGACGTCTCAATTAACCCCAGCATGTATTAACTGTTGGTTATTTACTACTTAGTTCTTTACGTTCAGTAGTTTGCCATTGATTTCTGTACGACTGACGTTCACACCGTCGAAATCAACGCACGGCGGTCTGCTCCCAAATCATCTACAGCTGATTACAAACCCTCGACTCACTATGTCGGGGAATTCTAAATGTATTCGCTGCACAAATAACAATTGGAATTTTAGCTTTAAAAATGAGCAAATTAATCACAATGACAATGTGTATTTACCGATCTGTCTGTGCTGGGTCTCATGGTCAAGGACGGGCTGACGTCATGAAGAGATCGAGGGTTAAACATGGCTGCCCTGATGCTGTTCTGACTAGGGTGGTCTCTGCAAAGACAATTTTAAAACATAAATATTTTCTGTATGTGTCTGACATTTAAGTTTCTATTTTTTCCCCCAATGTATTATATTGTATTGGCAGTCGAAGTGACCGACATGATAAGATTCGCTCCTTTGCCATCAATCTTGACAGTTCTCACTAAGCTTTCAGTTCATTTCATAACGTGCCCAACAATCTTGACACTAAGATTTCAGTTCATTTCATAACGTGCCCAACAATATTGACTCTCTGCGACTCATTTCTTGAACCAGTTTACAGTTTTTATTTGTTTCTGTAGAACTACCTCATTCATTCTTCTGTCCGTCCATGGTATTCTTTGCATGTTCCTCAGAAACGACATGTCCTCTGCAATTAGATGTCTCTCAGCTTGTCTGAATGTTGTCAATGTCTCACATGCATATACCAGTATAGGCTCTATATAGCACTGCAGCATGCTTTTTTCTCATTGCCATTGACCGCTGTTTGTTGGTCGGTACGTTTTTCAACTGCCGTGGAGATTTTTTAAGCTCACAGCTTGCATCCGGAACTTCCTTATCTGAGAATGCTGAGTATCCGATCTCACAACCTAATTGCTCTGGTCATGCCAGAGTGAGGGCGAAATGACGAGGCTGATAGGCTGGCAGGAAATGCACATATTGGTAGTCGATTGCATATGGACAAGGGAGAGGTGGTCGTACGCCTGTGGGACCAGGTAGAAAGGGTCGGGGAACAGATTGTGTAAAGAATGAGATTGCGGGTGATTGGCAGAGGTTCTTGAAGATTCTCAGAACTGCAAGGGAAGACCAAGAGAACTTTCAATGAGATAGCGGTGGGAACGTTTAGTAGTGTGACTCTTCGCTGGTTGTTGGAATGGAGGCCGGGGCGCGTGTGGGAATGTCCTCAGTGCAGTGATGTCAGTTGTTAGCTCAACTCAATTCAACAATCTCACAAGCCAAGATATCTGCGGAACGTGTGATATTATCATATATCAATAGTTCTTGGACAGTTTCCCAGCTCTGTGCAGGGATTGAACCCTGGACCTTCTGAGCCTTAGATGGCCACCGTACCCTTTCAACCACCGTTTCCATACTCTGGAACCGAACTGATGAGCATGTTTGTTTATTTTGTGCAAGTAGCATCAATTCACCTGTCTCTCTGGCTGTGGGGTTACAACACTTTCTCTCTGTAATCCCGTTTATCACGCAGAGTCTCGCAGCGGAGCGAGAGCTGAGGCGGTTCGACCCCCGCTCGTGACTTGCGGGATACTGAGCCGGCCGCTCAGAAAGCTATGGCAAACTACTGAGCGTAATCTTGCCAAGAGATCAACATACAGCTGAAAGATGCTGCTGTTGACAGCTAAGTCCTGTAAAAGGATACGCAAAACATAGCATCAATTCAGAAAATTTCAAAAAATGAAGAGTATCTTGTGCAATAAGTCACTATCACTGAATGTAAGAAAGAGAGTGATGAGGTGCTATATAGAACCTGTTCTTCTGTGTGGCAGTGAATCTTGAAATGTAAATGAACAAATTAGGCAGAATTTGAAAGCAACAGAGATGTGGTTGCTTAGAAGACTGTTGCGAATTCCTTGGACTGCCAGAGTAACTAACCACGACAGACTGAAAGAGGCTAATGAAACTAGAACATTACATCCAACATTAGGAAAGAGACAAACAACTTTCTTTGTTCATGTGAGGAGAAGATAGGCATTAGAGAACATCGTGACGAATGAACAGATCGAGGGGAAGAAAGACAGAGGCCGACCAAGTAAAATTATGCTGATGGATTGAGACGGTGGCATGTAGGTATATCAGCAGCAGAATTGATCCAGAATAGCAAAGCCCGAGATATGTGGAGAGACATGAACACCTACGCCAGCTGGCATGGCACTTGATGATGGTGAGCATCGTTAATAATGAAAATATTGTGACTGGGCAAATGACAAATGTAAAATGGTATGTTTTGTTTGAGAATTCCTCGTCAACGACATAAACCTAGCTCGGAAAATATATGGTAATGCAGTAATCAAGAAGCTGTTAAGCTTGTTAGTGGCACAAGCTTTTCCGCGACAATGGAAAACAAACAGCCGAGTTCTTCTACATAACAATTCGTCAGCACATCGATTCATTCTGGTGAAACAGTACCGCGCAAAGCACTATGTGACTGCACGTGAACATCCTCGATATGCTTCCGATCTATACTGTCTGCATTTTTCAGTTTCCCTCGCCTAAAATCTGCACTGAAACTGCATCGATTCAAAACTGCTGACGACGTTGTCACCAATGCGACAATGCAGCTGCCAGGAATTTTAAAGAATGTGTTTCAGGGATATTTCTACAGAACTTTGTCAAATGCATGTAAAGTTGATAGGAACTACTCATACATTGAATTAAATGTAATACAAATGGTTGTTTTATTACTGATTTTTATACAATAAACAAATGCCGAAAACTTTTTTGAAGGTACTGATTTGTGTAGACACTACCACTATTTATCTTTACGTAGTTCGGCGTCGATAACTTAAGCTACAATGAACGCGGTCTCCCTTTTCACAGACATACCAGGTCGAGGGTTGGAAATCAGTCACGTGCAATTTGGAAGAAGATCATTCTGTGTTGCTTTTGATGGTCTGAGAGTCGGTCGCTCAAAAAGCAATTGCAAACTATTGAACGTAAAATTATCTAGTAAATCACAAACACATGCCGGGGTTGACTGCAGCGTCCTTTAGTTTCCATGATGTGGACGAGGGAGCGAGGTATCGCAGACGCTTGCACCCTTGTCTACTGCCCGAACTGAATTATCAAATTGATTTGGACTCAGAGATTGACCTAGCCTAAATCTGGTGCCATTAAATGTACTAGGGAGTAAAGGTGGCGAGGTTGATATTGACTACATCACCATCGATTGTCGATTGATATGACTTAAAATATGGGACTCTCACCACATACCCAGTAGTAGGTCTTAAAGCAAAGAATAGGGTCCTTTAACTGTTTATGGTGTGCCGTGAATTGCATGTCCTTTACAGGAGTCGCAACCCGCCATAGCTTTTATTTGTATGTTTGTAATTTACTAGGTAAGTTTACGTTCAGAAATTTGCCATTGCGTTCTAAACGACTAACATTCATATCATTGTTAAAAAGCAACACAAGGCGTCTGCTTCCAAATTGAATGCAGCTGATTTCTAACTCGGAATGCGATGGAAACATATCGTAATCAGGCCCATAATTTCATCGACATATCGGGACTCCTGGGTGGTGTGGTCATCACCTGCACATCTCCTTTACTTCTCACGACATTTCCTGGTAACTATTTCCGGGTGGGTTCGTTAATATATTTGACTCAGCATTACGGTCCGATGTGTCCGCAGGTCAATTTTAAAATTGAGAATCCACCCCATGCGGAAATAACCTCCTGACGGTTTCGACAGGCGAGCGTCCAGCTACTATGCCACCGCGGTTCCCATTTTTTGTTTATCTGTTTTAATGTTTATTGTTCCAAGAAGAAGACTTCGGACGAAACGCACGTCCGTGTCTCTGTGTGGTTCTTCAAACTTCGAGCTATTGGTCATATTGTGTGCTGTTATTCGACCGCTCATCGACAGGTCGCATTAAGTAAACCTGCTGGCGTGAAGCTAGTATCCCAACTGAACGCCAGGTGTCACCCACGGGTGAAAGATGCTGCGGTGACGTTTGTTGTTCACACCGTTGGACAACATCCCCCTAACATGTCAATGTTTGTGTTAGTTTTACGGACCACACGAGGACCGAACGAGAGAAGAAAATCGAAGTGCAACACCTCGGACTACCGGGAACTTGTTTTGTTGGCTTTACACGTTGTCATACTAAACATTAATATGTAATAACAACGTCAGAACAAAGCAATATTTGCCTGGTCTAAACTACCTACTAGCCAGTAATTTATGGGTTATAAAATGTGCAAGTTCGATCGGAAACTTTTGTTTGGCCATAACATTTGTTTGGCCGTGATAGAGATCATCGGTCTGGTTGTAGCTAGCGCGTGTGCCAGGTGATCGGGTGACCATGTATTCGAATCCTCAGCAAAGAAATTAATATTTTTAAAGGGGTTTTTTGGAGCTCCTATGAAGACCCAGCCCAAAATGGATCCCAGAAGATGTCAAGGAAAGTAAATGCGATTGGCGCAAAATTGACCATATTACTAATCGGGTATCGATTGGTCTAAAATAATATGGCGTGCACACCATATACTCAGTACGTTTTAAAAGGGTCTTTACTCTTTATATAACTCACGGGTGGCTAGAACCCACTACCTTGAGTGGAATATGTCTAGAGGAAGCAAATCTGACGCACATGCCTGCCGTAGTCGCACACACGGGACACACTGGACACACTGGACACACTGGACACACTGGACACACTAATCTGTGAGGTGTGTAACTAGATGTGACGTATGTCCCTCGGAACAATAAACAAGAAGAAGAAGAAGACAACGAAGAAGAAGAAGAAGAAGAAGAAGAAGAAGAAGAAGAAGAAGAAGAAGAAGAAGAAGAAGAAGAAGAAGAAGAAGAAGAAGAAGAAGAAGAAGAAGAAGAAGAAGAAGAAAACGACGATGATGAGGAGGAGGAGGGGGGAGTAAAAAGAGGAAGAAGAAACAGAAGAAGCAGATTACATAATTTGTGATGCGTTGTTACGAAAGAGCTTTAATAACTACTGTAATAAACCTATGAAATATCTCATTCATAAACGCGAAAATGACAGATTTATAAGCAATTGATGATCATCAATAATTAACTTCAAATTTAGCGCCAACCCGAAGTTAACGCTTGTGGGTAAACAATAATACCCCAGCTGAACTATTGATTCCTTGTTTGTTATCAACAGGGGTAGACAAGCCTGGTGACAGGAATGTTGAAAACTTGGTTGCTTCCCTTACATTCCCGAAATTGCGAGTGAGTTGTCATGTTTTTATAAAGGGCCGTTTCTGTGGCGAAAAGTTACGAACACAATTCGTAATCCGCATTCAACGTTCGAAACACAGCTGTGGTCGATTTAAGCAGATCGCTTTGCGCTGGTTTTGATGCAATAGAATGAGTGCCGGTCGTTGAGAAAGCTATGGCTAACTACTGGAAGTAAACTTGTCACATCCTGTAAAGGATATGCAACTAACTTGTTTCTACGTTTTTAGTCTATGATACTAGCTTCGTATGTGTATAGGCATATCGGCAATCAGAGTGTGGTGTGGTCATTATTACTGCAGCCGCGTTTTGTGGTCATTATTACTGCAGCCGTGGTGTGTGGTCATTATTACTGCAGCCGTGGTTTGTGGTCATTATTACTGCAGCCGCGTTTTGTGGTCATTATTACTGCAGCCGTGGTTTGTGGTCATTATTACTGCAGCCGTGGTTTGTGGTCCTTATTATGCAGCCGTGGTGTGGTAATTATTACTGCAGCCATGGTGTGGTTATTATTACTACAGCCGTGGTGTGATCATTATTACTGCAGTCGTGGCTTGTGGTCCTTATTCCTGCAGCCGCGTTTTGTGGTTATAATTACTGCAGCCGTGGTTTGTGGTCATTATTACTGCAGCCGTGGTTTGTGGTCATTATTACTGCAGCCGCGTTTTGTGGTCATTATTACTGCAGCCGTGGTTTGTGGTCATTATTACTGCAGCCGTGGTTTGTGGTCATTATTACTGCAGCCGCGTTTTGTGGTCATTATTACTGCAGCCGTGGTTTGTGGTCCTTATTATGCAGCCGTGGTGTGGTAATAATTACTGCAGCCGTGGTGTGGTTATTATTACTACAGCCGTCGTGTGATCATTATTACTGCAGCCGTGGTTTGTGGTCATTATTACTGCAGTCATGGTTTGTGGTAATTATCACTTCAGCCGTGGTTTGATGTCATTATTACTGCAGCTGTAGATTCTTTCCCATCGCATGTTTTCATTCCCTATATGTAGGTCAGCATGGACGAGTGGATAAGAACGCGTTTTCTTAAACATCCGGTGTGCTGATGCCGAGGTAAGCGGTTTAACCCCTACACCGGACAGCTGGACGAAAATGTTGACCTGTCGTCCTTGACTTGGGGACGTAACTTACAAGTACCTCTGAAGTCGGAGTTGGTTCACCTAATGGCGAAGAACACTGTTAATAGGGAACGCTAATCAACACGAGCAATGGCAAACTACTGAGCGTAATCTTGCCAAGAAGTCAACAGCAGCGGTAAAATGCTGGTGTTGACAGCGAAGCCATGTAAAATATTTGCGAAAATATTTTTTTACATAACATCTACACCTAAAATTCAGTCCTGTACTACTAAAAGTAGTGTGCACGGACTACGCTTGAGTTCAAAGCGAGCGAACGTAAGAGAAAAAAAAAATCCCTATCTAGGCTCGGCCTCCGTGGGAGACCAGGTCAGTTTACACACGAATCCCGGCGTTTAAGGGGATTCGAACTCATGACCACGGGGCCGGCCAGGTGAGTGTGCTAGCCAGCTCCGCTACTGCGACTTCCTGGTCATGATTGAATCATGAGGGCATTAGCACAGCGGGGTTGGAGGTTCAGAATATTGACCTCACGATAAACGAGGCAGAACTCGGAGCAATGCTCGGGCGAAGGGAGAAAAGGGGAGAGGATTGTGGGGGTGGGGGGGGGGGGTTGCATGTGAGAGAGAGAGAGATAAAATTAGAGAGGGTGAGTGAGTAAATAAGATATAAAGAAAAAAAAAAAAGAGAGAGAGAGAGAGAGAGAGAGAGAGAGAGAGAGAGAGAGGGGGGGGGGGGGAGAAATGCAAAACGATATACTGTATTTCGAAGATAGCTGTTACAGTGAAACTCTATGTAAATATTTTACAGCTATTTTAGTTGATTCAGACAGCAATTATTTTATAAAGAGCGCTCGCTCCTAAACTGAGGTATGCTGATGGCGATGTACGGGGTTCATTTTGGAAGTACGGGGTTCATTTTGGAAGTACGGGGTTCATTCAGTACACCGGTCATTTGGACCTAAATGTTGACTTCTTGTTCAGAAAGCATTGGCAAACTACTGAACGTAAACCTGTCTTGTAAATCAACTTGGAGCTGGGATTGATTGCAACGTCCTGCAAAGATAACATGGTCACATTCTCATTTGTTGTTTTACACAATGTTGCCCTTATATAGACATAGTAACAGTTGTTGTTTTACATAATTTTACTCTTACATAGACGTTCGAAACACAGCTGCTCGCGATTTGGCAGGAGACGGCGTTGCGTTGGAATTTTACGAAAATGGTATGGGTGCCGGTCGTTCAGAAAACAATGGCAAACTACTGAACGTAAACTTGCCAAGAAATCACAATCGCAAAAAAAATGCTGGTGTTGACTGCAACGTCTTTTAAAGGATATGCAACTAACTTTATAGACGTACTGTAATTTATTATTTTATATAATAATATAATATATGAAGCCCATATTCGGGCACTCTCACGATGTTTATACTTCTCCTCGATACCGCAAGGTACAGGAGGAACATGATGAGATGAGATGTGATGAGATGAGATGAGATGTGATGAGATGAGATGAGATGTGATAATGTTACTCTTATACAGACGTACTGTAAGTTATTGTTTTATATAAATTTACTCTTACGATTCTCTATATGTGGTAATTTTTATACAATTTAACCTTACAAAACCCACTATATGTTGTAATGTTACATAATTTAACCTGACAAGGCAAACTATATGCTGTAATTTTATATAATTGAACCCTACAAGACCCACTATATGTTATAATCTATATCTATAAAACAGAGTGTATGTGGCTTTGTGTGTTTGTGGTCACCTATGTATTGGATGCGTTCGATAACGGTACATCCGATTGAGATGAAATTTTATACACGTCTTCCTTTCATTCCTGTGCAACCGACTATAATAGTTTCTTAGTGTAAAATCTTCTACTTATTTAATAACATTTACTTTTTTCATTTTTCATTATATAATTTCTATATAGCAGGGGGACTTCACTCTAGAAAAGTTATTTCAAGGGGAATAACTTTTAATAAAATTTCTATATATTTTATAGTCATATTGTTGGACTTACTTGCACTATTGTTAAACTCTTTGTCTATAGTTATTTTCAGGCATATGAGTTATAATAAATAATGATATAATCTTTAAGGCATTTTCAAAGTTTTCATAAAAATAATGCATAATGCATAACATTGTAACCCATCTTTTTCTGCTTAAAGAACTTATCAACTGTCATGTCGGTGATTAAAAACAGTTTTCATTAAAAATAATGAATGGTGTGTGGAAGGACATTCTTTTAAGTTACTGTGCGCCAGGAGCTGGGCGAAACCACGCCGGGTCAGATAGATAGACAGACAGACAGATAGTCGGGAACGGAAGCTTATTTGACTACTTATATGAATTAAATGACATGCTCCCCACCAGGGACTGGGTGAAGCCGGGCCGGGTCAGACAGACAGACAGATAGACAGACAGACAGTCGGGAACGGGAGAGCTTATATGACTACGTATATGAATTAAATGAGATGCTCCCCACCAGGGACTGGGTGAAGCCGGGCCGGGACAGACAGACAGATAGACAGACAAACAGATAGTCGGGAACGGGAGAGCTTATATGACTACGTATATGAATTAAATGAGATGCTCCCCACCAGGGACTGGGTAAGCCGGGCCGGGTCAGACAGACAGACAGACAGATAGACAGACAGACAGATAGTCGGGAACGGGAGAGCTTATATGACTACTTATATGAATTAAATGAGATGCTCCCCACCAGGGACTGGGTGAAGCCGGGCCGGGTCAGCCAGACAGACAGACAAACAAGCAGACAGACAGACTGATAGATAGATAGATCCCCTCCAGGGCCTGGGCGAAGTCGGGCCGGGTCAGCTAGTGTTATATAATTTAACCTTACAAGACACTATATATATATATATATATATATATATATATATATATATATATATATATATATACACACACACACACACTGTAATTTCATATAATTTAACCATACAAGACCCACTATATGTTGTAATTTTAAATAATTTAACGTTACAAAACTCACTATACGTTGTAATTTTATATTATTTAACATTACAAGACCCTCTATATGTTGTAATTTTATATAATTGTACCTTACAAGACCCTCTATACGTTGTAATTTTATATAATTGTACCTCACAAGACTTACTATATGTTGTAATTTTATATAATTTAACCTTACAAGACCCACTATATATTGTAATTTTATATAATTTAACCTTACAAGACTTACTATTAGATGTAATTTTATATAATTTAACGTCACATACAAGACCCAGTATAAGTTGCAATTTTATGTAATTTAACTTTATATGTTAACACTGTATGTTGTTGTCTTATACTCTTAAATTTAACCATATATAAACACACTATACAATATTATTTTGTATAATTTAGTCATACATAGGCAAATGTTATATGGTTGTTGTATAATTTAAACTTACAGAAACACACTGTAATCAATTATTGTATATAATTAAAAATTGTATAGACCCACTATACGTTGGTGTTTTATATAATTTAAACTTACCTAGTCCCACTACGTGTAATTATTTTATATAAGTTAGCTTTATTTAAACAAACTGTGTGTTGATATTTTATATAAGTCAACGTTACATAGTCACACTGTGCGTTGATATTTTATATAATTTAACATTACATAGACCCACTATACGTTGCTTTATAAAAAGTTAACAGATTCAGTGCTATACAAAAATTAGGTTTGGACTAAACAAAAATGGTTGATGTAAAATTGGAAGTTATGACATAACGTTGTTAAAATGGTAGTAGACATGTTACTTTATATATCAAAATAAAGGATGTTGCTTGGGGAAAACTTCTGTATATAAAAACCATGGCAGATACGGGAAGTCGCTTACGCCGATTAATCATGGGATGACATTAAATCAGTGACTGCTACATGGACAAAATGAATGGTGCCATATTAAGTAATAAGAAGCTACAAGAAGGTTGTGGGGTGGGGGGGGGGGGGGGGGAGGAGAGAGAGAGAGAGGGTTGCAGGAGTGTATAAGTTCAATCGGCAAGTTTCCTTAGTCAACGAAACTCTTACAATAAATCTAGGGCGTAGCAGTACCCGGTAGAGAGTATATAAATGGTATAATATATACACCTAATTTATACTGCTTAAATATGTGGTACACTACATATATTTGTGGTATACTACATACGTCTGTTGTATACTACATAAATTGATTGCATACTACAAAAATTTATGGTATATTACATAAATCTCTGATATGCTACATAAATCTATGGTATACTATATAAATCTCTGATATGCTACATAAATCTATGGTAAACTACATAAAACATTAAAGTACTAAACAAATCAAACGTATTCTATACAAATCACGAGTATTCTATACAAACAATAGTACTATATGCAAATTAAGACTATACTATGCAAATCAAGGGTATACTATACATATAAAGGGTATACTATACAAATCAAGGGTATACTATACAAATCAAGGGTATACTATACAAATCACTGAATAAATCAGCGTAGTCCAGCAACATTGACTTAAGATAGAGAACTGACCGCAGTCTGTTTTGAGAAAGCACATCAACAAAACAATAGCAAAAGGCAGAAGGAAACTAGCCATCCCGAGAAAACTAAGTGGAAGTACACAGAGAAATTACTAAATACCAACCATGGTTCACAACTGTGGTGCTACTGACAGAGGCAAAATAATCACACTGTGACGTGCTCATGTCTGGGAAATTGCCAGTACTACGAGCACTACTTTCTGAACTTGGCAGCCAGCGTAAGGTCACCATACAGTGGATACCACCTCACTGTGGCGTACCCAGAAATGATAGAAATGATCGACTGGCTAAGGAAGGAGCAATAAAAGTACAATCGGGTGTACTTGTTACGTACCACGGAAAGAAACGAATGATCAAATCAGTTAGAGAGCCATCAAAACCAGCTCAAGATGACTACCACCTTAAGGATAAACCAGACCAAATCATTATTTTGCGCCACAGAACAGACAATAGTAGATTACGCAACCACATGTATATAAAATTAAAAACTGGGGAATCAGCCATGTGCACATGTGGATTGGCGCCGCAAAAGGAAGATCATAAACTCCAAGACTGCCCAAACTACGACATATCTCAGCAAACCTTCTGGCCTAGAGAAACAACATTAGAAGATACGCTCTATGGACGACTGAGTAAACTAAAAGAGAATGTTAAAGTCATACAAGAGACAATATTGCAGATATAGACACATTTCAAGCGAACGAAAGAAGAGGCAGAAGGCTGTTGACCGTGAAATGTCTAAAGCCAGGAGAAGACACCTTACACACCGAGACCAAACCCAGCGAGTCCGTACCTGATGTACGAATCATGACCCTGTTTGCAACCCCCCCCCCCCCCACACACACACACACATACGCACACACGCCTCACGCACACACACACACATATATATATATATATATATATATATATATATATATATATTATATATATATATATATATATATATATATATAAAATTAAATGTAGGAAAGGTGTTGTGAACGCAATTGGCATTCCCGCATTACCACGTTCGATAGACAGCTGCAAGCGATGTGGTCGCAGACCACCTGGCACCGGTTTGCATACATGGTATGAGTGTCCGTCGTTCAGAAAGCAATGGCAAATACTGGAAGTAGGCTTGCCAAGTAAATCACCAACAGCCTTAAGTATCTGGGGTTGAACTGCTATGTTCTGTAAAGGACATGCAAGTTATTTTCAAAATATACATCTCCACACACGGGACCTTCCAGTACCTGTCTTACACACCCCGCTTGTTTCTGACTTGGGGGGGGGGGGGGGGGGAATGGGGGGTGGTGGGGGGGGGGGGGGGGGGAGAGAGCTGCAACGTATACCCAACACGTCTCATGGCGCCAGGTGTGGTCCTTATTACTGCTTTTACTGGGCAGTGACTGAAATGTTTACATTCTAGTTGGTGGATGAAAAGTTTACTTTCCAGTTGTTGGATAAACTTTTGACATTCTAGTTGTTGGATGAAATGTTTACATTCTAGTTGTTGGACAAATTGTTTACATTCTAGTTGGTGGATGAAATGTTTACATTCTAGTTGGTGGATGAAAAGTTTACATTCTAGTTGGTGGACAAATTGTTTACATTCTAGTTGGTGGATGAAATGTTTACATTCTAGTTGGTGGATGAAAAGTTTACTTTCCAGTTGTTGGATGAATTGTTTACATTCCAGTTTTTGGATAAAATGTTTACATTCTAGTTGTTGTGTGATATGTTTACATTCTAGTTGTTGGATGAATTGTTTACATTCCAGTTTTTGGATAAAATGTTTACATTATAGTAGTTGTTTGCAATAGTTACATTCTAGTTGTTTGATTCAATGTGTACATCCTAGTTGTTGGGTTAATTTTGTTTACAATCTAGTGTTTACATTAACTGTTTACTTTCTAGCTGTTTGATGACATGTTTACAGCCTAGTTGTTGTATGAATTGTTTACATTCTAGTTGTTGTATGAAATGTTTAGATTCTAGTTGTTAAGAGAAATGTTTACATTCTAGTTGTTCTGTGACATGTTTACATTCTAGTTGTTGTATGAAATGTTTAGTTTCTAGTTGTTATATGTAATGTTTACAATATAGCTTTTGTGTGAAATGTTTACATTTTAGTTGTTGGATGAAATGTATACATTTTAGTTGTTAAGAGAAATGTTTACATTCTAGTTGTTCTGTGACATGTTTACATATTGTTGTTGGATACATTGTTTACATTCTAGTTGTTCTGTGACATGTTTACATATTGTTGTTGGATATATTGTTTTCATTCTAGTTGTTCTGTGACATGTTTATATATTGTTGTTGGATACATTGTTTACATTCTAGTTGTTAAGTGACATTTTTACATTCTAGTTGTTGGATGAAACGTCTACATCCTAGTTGTTGGACAAAATATTCACATCCTAGTTGATGGATGAAATGTTTATATGTTAGTTGATAGATGACATGTGAATTTTATATTTGTTATATAAAAATGTATATAGAAGTTGATAGATGTTTATATAGATTTTTTATATTATATTTATTAATTAACATGATTATATGTTTGTTGATAGATGACATGTGCATAGTTTAGATAATAAATGAAATGTTTATGTCCTATATGTTGGATGAAGCATTTTTCCAAGTTATAGAATAATAAGTTTATATGTTTGTTAAAAGATTAAATGTTTATATTTTCGTTAATAGAAGGAATATTAATTTCCAAGTTGTTAAATAAATTGTTTATACCTTATGTTGGATGAAAAGTGTATATCACAGATTTTAAGTGAAATGTTTATATTAGGTCTAGCTACAACTCTCAAGAGTCTCCGAAAAAATGCACCCTTAAACCGAAGGAATCGAACCCACAACCTTTGGAGCCCGAGTCAGACGGCTTGATCAAATATGGTTGGTTGCTGGATGAAATGTTTATATCCTGTTTGGTGGATGAAATGTTTGTATCCTATTTGGTGGATGAAATGTTTATACTCCTGTTTTTTGTTGGCTCAAGTCTGTAAATCCTAATTGCTGGCCTAAATGTTTATGGTAATCATTGATAGGTGAAATGTTTATATTCTCTTTATTATGTAATATGTTTGGTCCAACTTGTTATCAAAACTCTATCAGCCGCAGAGGGAAGTTACTTTACCTCTTGAGGTAGAAGGAAGTTACTTTACCTCTTGAGATAGAGGGAAGTTACTTCATCAATTCAGACAGAGGTAAGCTACTTTATCTCTTAAGACAGAGGTAAGTTAGTTTATCTCTTGAGACAGAGTTAAGTTACTTTATCTCTTTAAACAGAGACAAGTTACTTTATGTCTTAAGATAGAGATACGTTACTTTATTTCTTAAGACAGAGATAGATTACTTTATTTCTTAAGACACGGATAAGTTACTTTATCTCTTGGGATAGAGATAAGTTACTTTATCTCTTAAGACAGAGATAAATTACTTTATTTCTTAAGACAGAAGTAAGTTACTTTATCTCTTAAGACACAGATAAGTTACTTTATCTCTTGAGACAGAGATAAGTTACTTTATTTCTTAAGACAGAGATAAGTTGTGTTATTTCTTGAGGTCTTGGCTGTTATCGTGTTCACGCAGCCAATGTCTGGTCCAGTACAAGACAGTACAATCCCCCACTCCCACCTCCCCCCCCCCCTTATTTAAAATTGCATGTCCTTTGTAGGACATTGCCATCAACACCAACTCCAGGTGGATTTTTTATTCGACCCCTCTGCCTCGTCATCAGAGTACCGGAAGTTTAGAGCTAGTGCGGTCTTATCCTTTCGGCAACGTCCAAGTCAACATGTCCCCTTAGATGCATACCCTTTACAGGACGTCGCAGTCAACATCAACAATTGTTGATGTTGTGATCTCTTGACAAGTTTTCGTTCAGTAGTTTGCCATTGCTTTCTAAACGACCGGAATCCATACCATTTCGTTAAAAAACCAACGCAAGGCGGTCTGCTGCCAAATCGCTTACAGCTGTGTTTAGAACGCGGGAATGCGGAATTACGAACAGCGTCTGTAAAACCTTCACCACTGCGCCGGCAACAAGTCCCCTACAATGTGTTATTTAAATAACACAAACATAAGCTACCTACCAATGAGGCTATTTGCAATCAAGCAATTGTATGTTCCCTATCTTTATACTGTTTTGATGGTGTTATTAAATTAGACGTAAGCAGTCGCATATCTGCTACTAACTGTTTCCCGTTTCCTCTTCGTAGTTTCTCAAGATTTTACAGGTATCTACAGTTTACGTGTGCGTGTGTGTGTGTGTATGTGTGTGCATGTGTGTGTGTGTATGTGTGTGTGTGTATGTGTGTGTGTGTGTGTGTGTGTAATTGTATCAGTGTGTGTTTGTTGCTTGTGTGCTGACGAAAGCTTTGGCCGCAACGTCCATTTTGTTATTTGTGATAATGTTCTAGTAAAGCTAACTATCTGCCTGTTGTTGTTGTTGTTGTTTTTTTTTGGGGGGGGGGGGGGGGGGAAGGGGGGGATTTATTCATGCGATGTTTTGTGTGATTTATTCACACGATGTTTTTGGGTGATTTATTCACACGATGCTTTGAGTGATTTATTCACACAATGTTTTGTGCGATTTATCGACACGGTGTTTTGGGCACGTTGTGTGGAAAAAGAACAACTAGAAAACGAAAACTGGCAAAACTAAGGTGAAAACTACAAGAGGAAAGCAGAGACCTCAATACCTGCATAACCAGGACAAGAACACAAAGCTGACCCATTACTCATCTGATCGTATGAGATGGCAATACATGACCACCCACGCTTATTCAATGGCACATGATGATGATGCTGAATAATACCTTTGTATAATATGTGATTGATTATTAAATATGATTATTTGCTTTCATCCTGTGCACACCTCTTGAGTATTTGTATAAATCAATCGGCATTGGATGGAAGATACGGTCAATAAAAGGCCGGTTACTCAACTTTCCTGGCACTCACTGTAGACTGTTATGACCTGGGTCAATACGACACATCCGCTTCGGAAAGAGGGTCCAGAGTCAAACATTTTAATGTAGTATAGATATTCTCTTGTAGTTGTAGAGGAGTGTGTTTGTGTGCTGATGAAGGCTTTGGCCGAAATGTCCATTTTGTTACCTGCAATCGCGTTCTAGTTCAGCTTACCGATTGCAGGTCCGCGTGGCCGAATGGATAAGAATGCGTGTTCTTAAACATCCGGTGTGCTGATGCCGAGGTTAGCGGTTCAACCCCTACACCGGACAGCTGGACTAAAATGTTGACCTGTCTTCCTTGACTTGGGGATGTTAATTACAAGTACCTCTGAAGTCGGAGTGGGTTCGCCTGATGGCGAGGGACACTATTAATAGGGAAAGCTAACCCACACGCAAAATTCAGACCATCAGTACTATAAATAGTGTGGATGGACTACGCTTGGGTTCAAAGCGAGCGAGCGCAAAAACAAAAGAAAAAAAACTGACCGATTCTAGTTCATGTTTCTTGGGGATTCATTGGTTGTATTGAAACATTTAAGAATACTCGAAATACTTTGTTGTCAAAACCAAGCACACAATAACGAGTATTATCAATGAAACAGCCATAGGTCTTAGATGACCACCAATTTTACAATAAACATGCTATATGTAGTCACGTCATATCTCGTCAGTGGGTGCGTGACTTACGCCTGTGTATATCTGCTCTCGTACATTCCACATTATGTTGTAGGTCTGGTTACTTTGTTGAACTTTCAACGCGTTAGCCACACTTCAACAACAAAACGTACGCATGAGTGTGTACACAAACAAACATGTACCAGGGACAGTATTTTCCCACGGAGACTGAACACCAGAAAGTTTCCCCGGAGTGCGGCTCCATCGGTTCATATAGTACATAACAAATAGGCTTACTTGTTCTGCTTCTTATGTCCTGTACCATCTACTGTGGCACAGAGTCTGAATCAGTTCTCATCCCCCACCCCTCCCCCACCCCCAAATCGTTTGCCATTTCTTGCAGCTCCGGCCATGTCCTGCACATGTTATTCCGTTCTGTCTGTTGGTAATGCAATTCATTCATTCATTCATTCATTCATTCATTCATTCAGTAGCATGTCCTTTACAAAATCTCGCACCCATAGCAACATACCGGAAAACTTCTCAGTCGTAAGCAAGATGTCTGATATACCCATCTGGAGATCATCTGCCACATCCTGCACCCATCTTCTCTTTGGCCTTCTTCTTCCTCTCTTTCCAAGCATATACCCCTCCATTATTGTTCTCTCCAAACTTTCATTACTTTTCAAGTTATCAAAATATTTCAATTTTCTTCTTTTTATCGTCTTTAGTAGCCAACCTTCTTCAATATTCAACTCTTGTTGTATGGATGCATTCGTTCTTTTTTGTATCAAAGATATTCTTAGAACCCATTTATAACATTATTATTCAATATTAATACAAGATTCTCAGAATAGCACACTAAAACTCGTATTAATAAGCGTTTGAAACAAAGAAGCAGAGGTCGGCGTGGCCGAATGTTATCCTTATCCTTTTTCTTAGTTTCTCATTTGTCTCTCTATCTCTTCTTGTTTTTACAGCTGTGTTTCTTAAGCATCTCATCTCCAATGACGTGATTTTACGCCTGCGTGTTTCTAGGACTGCCCATGTTTGGCACTGCCAGCACAGCGCTGGGACGAATATATCCCGCCACAAGACAACCCATTTTAACAGACAAAGGTAAAGAAAGGTTGTCCCATAACTGACACAGCCGTTGCGGTATAAAGTGTTAGGCTTCACATATTCTAGGCCACGACAGATGAGTTCGGATGGCCAGTTCCTTTCCTCGCTGATTTTCCTACCCCTAAAATTCTGAAACATGTTTGGTACATATTATAATCAGGCTAGATAGATTCCTGAGCTGTACTGATGGGGAAAATAATCCGGCCTCAGCCCACGATTCAACCTGGACTACTTTTTTCCCAGCAGGCACCCGTGGTAATACTCTGCCTATAGTCCATGTCTTGCGGCGTTGGTGATCATGTCTGCTCACAGCTTTCGGACTCTTTTGCTGCCAATCACATTTAATAGAGATGATCTTCCATGTCAGTATATCAAACTGTCCGGCATCTTCTCTCTTGGTCTCCTCCTCCCTTCCAGCTTTCCGGATGTAACGACATACCCCAGCTTTCCGGATGTAACGACATACCCCAGCTTTCCGGATGTAACGACATACCCCAGCTTTCCGGATGTAACGACATACCCCAGCTTTCCGGATGTGACGACAAACCTTCCTTCGACAAACCAGCCTTCCCCTTCTCATGACATTCCCAGAGAGCTGACTGTCCGCTTCTGATGTGAGTAACCAAGGCTCTTTGTCAGTTAACTTCTTTCACGATTGCTCTTTCTAACTGTTCACAATGTTTTCATGGATCTTCTATAAAACCCATTTTTTCTCATTTGTCTGCTAATTATCCATGATTGGCTTCCATACATCAGGATTGGCACAATATATCTATTAAGAACTCATTTCGCCACGTCGGTTGACACAGAAACAAAGCAGAAGATACTCTTCATGTTGTGAAATGTTGCCTTTGCTTGCGCTATTCAGAATTTAAATGCATGAATACATCTTTCAAGTGCCTTTATTAAAGTATGTCAACATTGAAATACATTGACTTGTTTCAGAAAGGTTCCATCCACTTGGATGTTGTATTTGGGTATATACTTCTTCTTTGTAATAACTACTACTTCTATTTTTTAATTCGAGAAAGGGTTCATATTAGTATAATTAAATTGTGTGTCGTTACGGACGTTTGGTGGTATGCTTTTAATCCAGTTATAGTCATTTATTTAAGTTATTTGTAAAAGTAATTTGTTATAGTTATTTGTTGTAGTCACTTATAGTAGTCATTAGTTATAGTCATTTGTTATAGTCATTTATTATAGGCATTTGTTAAAATCATTTGGTTTATTTCAGTCATGTGTTACAGTTGTTTGTTATAGTCATTTGTTATAGCCATTTGTTGTAGTCATTTGTTATAGCCATTTGTTATAGTCATTTGTTATAGTCACTTGTTATAGTCATTTGTTATAGACATTTGCTATAGTCATTTGTTGTAGTCATTTGTTATAGCCATTTGTTATAGTCATTTGTTATTGTCATTTGTTATAACCATTTGTTATAGCCATTTGTTATAGCCATTTGTTATAGTCATTTGTTATTGTCATTTGTTATAGTCATTTGTTATAGCCATTTGTTATAGTCATTTGTTATAGTCATTTGTTATAGTCATTTGTTATAGCCATTTGTTATAGCCATTTGTTATAGTCATTTGTTATTGTCATTTGTTATTGTCATTTGTTATAGTCGTTTGTTATAGTCATTTGTTATAGTCATTTGTTATAGTCATTTGTTATAGCCATTTGTTATAATAGACATTTGTTAAAATCATGGGGCCCACAGGCTGCGCCACGCGGCTCCCGTCACAGACTGGGTTATGATGAAATCTGTTGGCGGGTGTGATTGTGATAACTTGGGACAAGATGGGTGTAACAGTTGGGATGGTGTAACAGCTCGCTGGATCAGTGGAAATTACAGGTGTAATCTGCAAGCAGGTGAAATTACAGGTGTGAATCTTTAAGCACGTCATTAAACGAACGCGGATTCACGGACAAAGCTGCATGTGCAACTACACCATGAGAAAGCCTAGTCAGTAGCTTGCCGTGTGGAGGTCGTGTGCAATGACAGATCAGTCTAACTGGATCTGTGCCTGGAATAGAGGGCCAGCTAATGGAACGAGTGGACATTACAAACTCCCTTAGAGATTTGAAACTCAAACTGGCTCAGTTTGCAGCTGAACACCGATAAATCTATTTCCGACATCACCAAACCCATGGGTGTGTCCAGGGTTTTAAACATAAAGATTAAAGGACTCTTGTTTGCTCCATAAGGCCGCTTGGGTATGTGGTATTATCACCATATTTCACAGACCATCAGCACTCGGTGGATATATAGTCAATATCAAACCGATGGCCTTTAGTGTTTAGAATATTTCATGAAACTTATTTTAGTTTCGATCGATCTGGGAGGGACGATCAATGTTTAAAACAAAATCGCGCTCGATAAGTATTTGAACGCATTTAAAAAAGGCCGGCAGGAAAGTGTGTTAGCCAGTACACTAGCGCAGTTCGCATGTCCGGAGTGCGATCTTGATAATTAGAACAGAACATAATTACTGACTTACCTGTTCTGAAAGTTGCACACCGATTCACTGGATTCACAGGTAGATCACCTCACTGGCTTGCATGTAGATTCTAATTCTATTCGCTTGCGTTACAAAATAGTCCGTGGTAGTTAAACGGGTATATGGAATCACCAAGCGCAGCTGGGAGTGAAGACCATGTCGAGGCAGCAAGCAGACAATGACATCCCCCCAGGTAGCCTTGCAACTGAAGACTGTCAAGATGTCGTCTGGTCGTAGCGTCGCTTCATATCCCCCTACAAACATGGAGGGGGGAAATCCCCCGGCATTACCACGTCAATCTTCCAACAAATTGCAAGTTGACAAAAAAAGGCGGGGCTAAAGTCCGGAACCCGAGGTCTGTGATTGGTTGAGGCGTGGAGATATGACAAGTGATTCGCAGACCGTTGAGTGACGTTTCTTGTATGCGTGAAATTGAGCGTGAAGGCAGCTTGCCGTTGATACTGACAGCCGATACTGAACGCTTCACTTTTTGCCGTCTCTCGCAGCTGTCCACGTTTATTTGTTGCTATTGTTCATTTCTGACATCGTTTTCATTGAGGTAAAGCTCAGGAGTAAGAATATCAATAATGCTGGTTTATAACCGCCAGCCTTTGTTCGTGCGATTCTGTCTTTCTTCCTTTGACTCTACTATTGTTTCTTTCTTGTTGTTCGTTCACCCGTTCACGTGATCGTGTTCGTTCATTCCATCATTGTTCTTTCATTATTTCTCACTTTCTTTCTTTCTGATTCTCCCTCTGTTTTGCTTCTCTGTGTCTTTATGTGTTGCCCCTCCCCGTCCTTATCTACCCATCTCCTTGCCTGCCTACCTACCTACCTACCTACCTACCTACCTACCTACCTACTTACCCACCCACCCATCCACCTACCTACATATCTACTACCTACCTACATAATACCTATCTACCTTCCTACCTACCTACCTAATACCTACCTGCCTGCCTATCTACCTACCTGCTTACCTACCTACCTACCTACATGCCTATCTGCCTACCTGCCTACCTACCTGCCTACCTACCTGCCTGTCTACCTACCTATCTATCTATCTATCTATCTACCAGCCTACCTAACTAGCTATCTACCTACCTATTTTTCTACCTAGGATAGACTTATATAAAACAAGCTTAGCATACTCTGCCACTCAGTTGTGGAACAATCATCCACAAGAAATCAAAGACACCACCAATCATTATACATACGGTCGCAACCTGTTTGAACACTACCCCAGGACAGACTATATTCCTCCATAATAAAAAATGAAACAAACAACAACAACAACAAAGACAATAATAATGGTAAATTATCTTCAACGACAACTAGCCAAAAAACATTCCCATATGTATGGCACTTTAAACCTTCCTTGGGTTTATAATGCCCATGTTAAACACTGCCTCGGTGTGTCATATATTATTGATTATTTTTCATGCGTTTTAATGCTTATCGTTCTTTTGTTGTCAAAAATTTTCTTTAAGATGTTGAATGAAAGAATGCATGAGAGGAAATAGAGAAGAAGGGCAGAATGTCAGACGGGAATGCGTGCCCTATTCTAAACCCTTTGAAAATAAAGATTTTTGTTCGTTCGTTCGTTCATTCGTTTCTACCTGCCTGCTTACCCACCTACCTGCCTGCCTGTCTACCTGCCTGCCTGCCTGCCTGCCTGCCTGTCCGTCCCTCATCCGTCTGTCCGTCCGTCCGTCCATCCGTCCGTCTGTCTGTCTGTCTGTCTGTCTGTCTGTCTGTCTGTCTGTCTGTCTGTCTGTCTGTCTGTCTGTCTGTCTGTCTGTCTGTCTGTCTGTCAACTACTCATTCATCCATATATCCATTCAAATGGACCCATTCATTATTTGCATCTTTCGAACATCAACATATCTATCCTAACCCTCTTTCTTCCCTGCCTCCGCAATTTCAAATAAGCCCTGACGTTAACATTAAAGTATAAATACAAAATGCAGACACATTCCCCTTATAGACAAACAAACAAATAAATAGCCGTATATACACACTCAGTAAACAGTCACAAGTGAAACCAGTTGGAAGGACGCTGAGTTGGGTGGTTCGTTGATTGGTTGAGTGATTCATTTCGCAATTGGTTAGTTCACTGATTGGTTAGTTTAGTTGACTGGTTGATTGGTTTAGATCAGTGGTTCTCAACCGGTGGGGAATTCTCCCCCCCCCCCGGGGGGAAATTTTAGGGTTTCCAGGGGGGGGGGGGGGGGGGGGGAATGAAGACCATTTCAAGATCGCGTTAATACAAGAACCGATTACTTGATATTGTTTTTCCCTTCATGCTTTACAGTTATGTATGTCTCATCCTTCTAAAATTCATTTTATAAAGTAAGTAGACCCACAAATCATGTTTTATGTGGATGTCTAGACTTGTTTTAGTATATGCTATTAAATTTACCTTCCATTTTTACGTATACTGTGTAGGGGTGGGGGGATTTTTAGATAGGAAATATGAAAGGGGGGGGGGGGAGAATGACGTTCTGAAAATACGGTGAAGGGGGACACGGGCCAAATTTTGATAGGAAGGGGGGGGGGGGGAATGACGTTCTGAAAATATGGTGAAGGGGGGCACGGGCCAAAAAAGGTTGAGAACCACTGGTTTAGATGGTGAGTTGGTTGGTTGGTTGTTTGGTTGGTTAGTTTAGTTGATTGGTTGATTGGTTTCGATGGTGAGTTGGTTGGTTGATTGGTTGGTTAGTTCAGTTGATTGGTTGGTTGGATGTTTGGTTGATTAGTTTAGTTGATGGGTTTGGTTGGTATGTTGGTTGATTGATTAATTACGTGATTGGTTGGTTGACTGGTTGGTTAGTTTAGTTGATTGGTTGGTTGGTTGTTTGGTTTATTAGTTGATAGTTGGTTGGTTGGTTGTTTGGTTGGTTGATTAGTTGGTTAGTTTAGTTGACTGGTTGGTTGAATAGTTAATTGGTTGGGTGACTGATTTGGTGGTTAATTTGTTTATTGGTTGATTGTTCTGTTGGTTGGTAGTTTTGATGATTGGTTGATTAGTTGGATGATTAATTTCGTGACTGATTAGTCGAATGGTTGCTTTTGTTGATTGCTTGGTTAAGTGAATGCTTGGTTTCATTGCTTGCTCGGGTGGTTTGTTGAGAATCCCATGGCAGACTGTGAGTTGTAACTCCTATATCTGATTCAGGTCACCTATACCCTCTAATGACGCGCATCTATTGTGGGACTTTTCTTTCAACCCGGCACCAAATTTGCATTTCCACGGGAACACTTTTGCAGAGATGTCCATCCCTTTTCTTATCCGCTTCTTTACTTAGCTTTAACGGGTAAATGAATTTTATGACGCCTTAAAACGCTTTGGCCTTATTATTCAATTTGAATAACGAAGATACTAACAATATATTGCATGATTTATTGCCTGGCATATTTCGCTGCATCTCGTTAGGTACATACTGCAGAATTCACACAACATAAAGTAAAATAACTAGATAACTCCTTCAAGCTGAAATATACACATGTTCGCACAGTGATGTTAATTTGTCTACGACGGTAATTTTAAACTGACTAACATGTCTTTCTGTTTGCACAATACTGGCTTGTGTAGATTAATCATTATGGCTTCTGCAAACTTTAACAAGCGAGTATTTTGTGTGTTAAACAACACGCTAAAGGAACCCTCTCTATCAATCACATGGCCGCTTTCCAGTATATGCTTATCAATTAGTTGAAATGGGAAGCTTCCGGTGTGTTGGCCCCACTAGGCTCCCATCGCCTTATTGTTCAATACATATATTTATTTAGCCCAATCAGGAACCATTTTGATTAATTCACTCATTATTTATCATAATTCGTTCTTGATTTTTCTGATCTCTGTTCTGACGTTTCATATCGTGTTTATTCACTTCTCTTATGATCTTATCTTCTTCCTGACTTTTCTTATTTCATTGCTTACTTTTCTCATCTCCTTGTTCATTTTAATTATTTTATTGTTTACTTTTCTTATCTCCTTGCTTACTTTTCTTATTTCATCGTTTACTTTTCTGATCTCAAGAGTTGCTTTTCTTACCTCCTAGTTTACTTTTCTTGACTCATTCTTGACTATTCTTACCTCTTTCTATCCTTTTCTAATCGCTAGCGGAATGACTAGCATGTTTCCCTGCTGAACCGGCGACTATATGTTCGAAACCCCCATCGAGTAGTGTTTTGTTTTCTTTAATTAACATGGGTCTCCCCAGACCCACCAGGCCTAAAATGGGTCCCAAAAGATGGCCTAGGCATCACAACACACATCGGACGATGTTTGGTCTATATAAACACACGACTAGCACCATATACCCAATATGCCTGGCGAAGGGTTCTTTACTTTACTTTCTTATTCTTGTTTCTTTTATTTTACACGACATTCCTGATCTCATTCTTTCATTTCCTTATTTCAGTTTTTTATTTTCCTTATCTCTTCCCTTATTTTTCTTATCTTCATTATTTTTAAAACAATGTGTTCCCTTGGTAAATGTAAACACGGAAACAACACACAATATTTTGCACGATGTATTTATTTCCTGGCATATTTCGCTAGCTATCGTCGAGTGCATATTGCAGAGTTATATATCATTGAAGAGGATAGATGAATTATTCTTTGGCTGATATAGCTAAAAGATATTTGTTATCCTCATCGTATCTTCTAAGTTATTGTCTTTGCCTCCTTCTCATTTGACTTATCTTTCGTCTTTATTTTCATTACCTCTTTCTTTCTTGCCGTTCTCTGTGGCGAAGTGAACATCCACATACCCGCGTTCGAAACACAGCTGCGTGCGATTTGGCAGCAGACTGCGATGCGCTGGTTTTCTTTCTTTTTTTAACGAAATGTTATGGATGCCGGTGGTTCAGAAAGCAATGGCGGACTATTCAACGTAAACTTGCCAAGACATCAAACAATGCTGGTATTGACTGCAAATGTTCTGTAAAGGATGTGCAGCTAACTTTAACATTCTTATCTTCTTTTTTTTTTATTCTTGTATGATACATTAATATTCTTTTGTTTGTATTATTTATAATTGTGGAAAAATTTTCGCCATGACATTAATCCAGTATGTCAAAGTTATTTGCATTTCCTTGACAGAGCGTCGCAATCCACCCCACAATTTATTGACTGGTTGTGATATTTTTTTGGGGACAATTTTACATTCAGTAGGTTGCCATTACTTTCTGAATGGCCGCCGCCCATACCAATGTGAACACATAATATTGCCGTGTAGTATTATAAATAAATAAATAAATAAATAAATAAATAAATAAATAAATAAATAAATAAAAACATTGTTCCGTAGTAGTTTCCAGCTATAGGGTTGTAAAGCATTAGCACTATTACGTTTTGTATGCCCGGATACACGGAAGATTACTACAGAAGATGAGATCGAACACTACAGAAGATGAGATCGAACACTACAGAAGATGAGACCGAACACTACAGAAGACGAGATCGAAAATAGATGCAATAAGGCAAACCAACTCCTTGGACAAATGCCACCAATACTACAGAACAAACATGTATCAATAACTACTAAGAAAGCACTTTACAACACAATCTTCCTACCAACTCCATGCTACCAATGCCAAACCTGGACAATGACAGAAAAAGAGAAAAGAAATATCACAACAACAGAAATGAGGTTCCTGAGAAGTGAGAAGAATACTCAACGTATCAAGAAGAGATAAGAACAGAAATGAAGAAATCAGGACTAAAGTGTGGGGGGGGGGGGGGGGGGGGGGGGGGGAAAGGAGAGGGGGTTATAGCTGCACTAGATTTTATTTGAAGACAGCAAGTCAAATGGTTTGGCCATGCAAGTAGGTTACCAAGTAACAGTATACCACAACAAGCAATGATGTACAGACGAGATGGAAACAAAGGAAGAGGCCGACCACGTAAACGTTGGACGGAGGGAATAACAGAGTCCATGGGAATATCGATATATGAAGCCTATAATCGGGCACTCTCCTGCTGTTTATACTTCACCTCGACACCGCAAGGTACAAGAGGAACATAATGAGATGAGATGAGACACGGAGGAATAGGCAGCCAATCTTCCCCTCACTTTGACAAGCGAGGAGCCCAGGCAACGATCCCGCGTCCGACCGTGCTCAAGACATGACCAACAGTGTACATCTCCTCAACAAATGCATCCCGCCTCCCACGCCAGTGTTCCAGAGTTCGATCCCGGGTCCAGTCAGGGATATGCACTACTGACGAGCTCAAACGAGAGCGAAACTCGAGTCTAGTGCTTCCAGTCGACGTGGACAAGGCAGTCAGCGTTGCCAGTAGTGGCTTGTGCTCAATCTTCAAATATATATAGTACAGAGACATAACGTCGCCGTTTGGACAATACCTCGTTTCATAAAGAAAGAAAATCCACGAAACGTTAGTAAAACAGTAACGATTCATTACAGACAAACAGTTAGTAAAACAGTAACTATTCATTACGGAAATAGTTAGTAAAACAGTAACTATTCATTACGGAAAATGTTAGTAAATCAGTAACGATTCTTTACAGAATAACAGTTAGTAAAACAATAACGATGCATTACAGAAAAAGTTAGTAATAAAGTAACAATTCATTAAAGACAAAGTTAGTACAAAAGTAACGATTCATTACAGAAAAAGTTAGTAAAACAGTAACGATTCATTAAAGAAAAAAAAAGTTAGTAAAACAGTAACGATTCCCTACAGAAAAAAATAAGGAAAACAGTATATTTCATTACAGAAAAAGTTTGTAAAACAGTAAAAATTCACTACAGAAAAACATAGTAAAACAGTAAAGAGTCGTTATAGAAAAAAATAGTTGGTTAGTTAGTCAGTCAGTCAGTCGGTCAGTCAGTCAGTCAGTCAGTTAGTCAGTCAGTCAGTCAGTCAGTCAGTCAGTCAGTCAGTTAGTTAGTTAGTTAGTTAGTTAGTTAGTTAGTTATTTAGTTAGTTAGTTAGTTAGTTAGGTAGGTAGGTAGGTAGTTAGTTAGTTAGTTAGTTAGTTATTAGTTAGTTAGTTAGTTAGTTAGTTAGTTAGTTAGTTAGTTAGTTAGTTAGTTAGTTAGTTAGTTAGATTTTTAGTTAGTTAGTTAAATAGTTAGTAAGTTAGTTAGTTAGTTAGTTAGTTAGTTAGTTAGTTAGTTAGTTGGTTAGTTAGTTAGTCGCGGTTTCAATTTCACAGCAACGGGTCGTCCGAATCATGCTCCGATTCCTGTACCAGTGAATATCACATAAAATGCTCCTCACTGCCCCTCACAGAAAAAGTTAGTAAACCTGTAAATATTCACTACAGAAAAACTTAGTAAAACAGTAAAGATTCGTTACATAAAGATTTAGTAATACAGTAACGATTCGTTACAGAAAAACTTAGTAAAACATTGAGGATTCGTTACAGAGAAACTTAGTAAAAAAATAAAAATTCCTTACAGAAAAACATAGTAAAACGGTAAAGATTCGTTACAGAAACACTTAGTAAAACAGTAAAGATTCGTTACAGAAAAACTTAGTAAAACAGTAAAAATATCATTACACGCCTTAAAGGCGTAGTGGGCCTACTGTGCTAGCACTATATTTTTATTGACCAATCGGCACTGCAGGGCTGATGTGGTCGTTATAACGTGTGTCGCAATTATTCCCAAGACATTTCCTAGTACATCTTTTAGACTGGATCAGCCTGGGGTCCCAGTTAATAGGTTTTTATTGTAATAATTCGTCTCCATGCGAATTTGAACTCAAGACCACCGCCCGTCAGGCAAATGTGCTGTCTCCTGGGTCACTGTATTTCACCAGCAAAACGTGATCTACGAATAGACAGCTTTGTTTTGTCGACAAAAGCCAGCGCATAATTTACATAAAATTCAGTCTGTCGGAATGTAATGATTCCTTGCCAACAAACCTGGCGAATCGTATCTAGAGCAGAGGTTGCTGATCTTGGGGTCATAGACTGCCTGGCATTGGCACGGCCAGACAACAGACTGGAAAACCTGCTGACCGGCCCAACCATCAAATCGTCATTAACCTCTAAATGTCAGCACTCAGTTGGATGGCTCCAGGAATGGACCCCACCTCCGGGTAGTTACCGGGGTCAACAAATAATAGCTCCTATCCTAAACAAACAACAGTTGCTATGCAAACATTTTCATTACTAAATATCCCTTAAAGGAGAAATCATAGAAAAGTGGGTGACTTTAGCTGGCTTGACACCGTTGTTCTTCTTTCCGTTATTGCAATGCTTCTACCCCAATGGAAACAATTGTGTACGGAGGGCACTATTTGAGCTGTCACCGGAGACAATATGGCCGCCTATTGGGTCATAATGGTTCGTTGAACCACAATACAACAGACACACACGAACAAAATGATCGCATTGGTGTGACAATAAATAAAAACATTCGGCTGTGAGTGACCAGAAAGTGGTGAAAGATGGAAAACATTGTTTTTGTGTCCACTGAGGTGTGCGGTTCTTGACGTTTGAAAGATCTAGCTTTAAGTTTCATTACATTGTGTGTTTGTGCGATTCAGAATACAAAATGGCGGAAATGACTGTTAATGATCGACCTAATTTGGTTAAGATATAATAGACAGGAGTAGAAATATAACACAAACAGGTCAAGTTTAGTTATCCCTGCTAACTGTAATGAGAATTCGAAAGACCAGTTGGCTGGTTAAACTAAGATAAAGTAAAATAAAGAGGTGTTGTCATTGGTAAATAAAGGTAGTTTTGTGAGTTGTATGCCTGGCTAGGACGGCAACAGGGGTATTGGGGTTATCATGGAGGAGTGGCTTTAGGTGTATTGTGGATGGGGTTCTTCTGTAGTGGAGACCAACGTGGTGAAATAAATAAAGTACTTTAAATATTTCAAAACAAAATAGAGAACATAGAGCAGATGCGTTGAGGTGGTGGTAGTAGTAGTAGTAGTAGTAGTAGTAGTAGTAGTAGTAGTAGTAGTAGTAGTAGTAGTAGTAGTAGTAGTAGTAGTAGTAGTAGTAGTAGTAGTAGCAGTAGCAGCATCAGCAGCAGCAATGGCAGTAGTACTGGAAGTAGCAGCAGCAGAGTAGTAGTAGTAGTAGTAGTAGTAGTAGTAGTAGTAGTAGTAGTAGTAGTAGTAGTAGTAGTAGTAGTAGTAGTAGTAGTAGTAACAGCAGCAGCAGCAGCAGCAGTACTGGAAGTAGCAATAGCAGAGTAGTAGTAGTAGTAGTAGTAGTAGTAGTAGTAGTAGCAATAGCAGCAGCAGCAGTGGCAGTAGTATTGGAAGTAGCGGCAGCAGAGTAGTAGTAGTTGTAGTAGTAGTAGTAGTAGTAGTAGTAGTAGTAGTGGTGGTGGTGGTGGTGGTGGTGTGGTGTGGTGGTAGTAGTAGTAGTAGTAGTAGTAGTAGTAGTAGTAGTAGTAGTAGTAGTAGTAGTAGTAGTAGTAGTAGTAGTAGTAGTAGTAGTAGTAGTAGTATTAGCAACAGCAGCGTAGTAGTATTCGCAGTGATGGTGGTAATAGTGATAGTTGTGATTATGGTAGTGATAGCAGTAGTAGTAGTAGTAGTAGTAGTAGTAGTAGTAGTAGTAGTAGTAGTAGTAGTAGTAGTAGTAGTAGTAGTGGTAGTAGTAGTAGTAGTAGTAGTAGTAGTAGAAGCAGCTGTAGTAATAGTTGTAGTTGTAGCAGGGGTAGGAGTAGTAGTACATGATGATGATGATGGTGATGATGATAATGACGACGACAACGACGACGACGACGATGATGATGATGATGATGATGATGATGATGATGATGATGATGATGATGATGATGATGATGATGATGATGATGATGATGATGATGATGATGATGATGATGATGATGATGATGATGATGATGATGAATTTGAAAGAGACGACCAACGAAACCACGAGGAATGAAATAAAAAGACTAATTCTCATCGAGAACCGCCCGAGGCCCATCAGTATACCTGTGAGAGCCTTGTCTTCCTCAGGCACACCTCTGTCCAAACATTATGGCCACCCATCCAAACACGGATTAACATAAATCCACCAGACCGAAGTTCCATCATTGCCCTGTCATACATTGGTCATGATCAAAGAGTCGCCCACAATTCCCGGTAGAACTAGCCAACAATGACTGTCCTTCAATCGCGTGATTTACCTCGGGAATTAACCTTCAGAAATCAATCTCACCTGCGCCCTTACGCCCCAGGTATGGTGGTAATTTCTCACCTATAGGCATCGCTGAAGTCCCCAGTGTCTTCACTTCCAATTCCCAAAGGAAGTCACTCGTCATTGTCCAAATAAATTGTGTATATTTCATCTTCTGTCGGGGATTTTGTTATGATTCTCTTTGATGTTTGTAATGATCTCATGAAATTTATGATGTCCTTTGAGGCTGTTCAACAGATTGTCTACCCAATCCTTCTTTTTATTTAGTTACAGTATGAATACAATAAGTGGAGCTGAGGTAAAGCTGAGGAAATGTAAAGAATATAACGAAGTAATGCAACTTTACATAACACAATTACGGAAGCTGCATTATTTTGTGTTATTTCATATTTAAATATTGAGCACAACCCACTACTGGCAACGCCGATCGCATTCTGGTATGAACCTAAGGCCTATCCACGTCAATATGGAAGCACTATACTCGAGTTTCGCCCTCATTTGAGCTCGTCAGTAGTGCATATCCCTGACCGGATCCGGAAACAGTCCCGGATCACGCGAAGCGGGTGTGTAACCACGCGGCACACACTGGACACACCAAATTATCACAACAGAATATCCCAATGCTACCCATCGTAGGCTATGCTCAAGATTATTTCATATTGTCTTCTTTTTCAGCGTTCCGAGCCATTGAGGTTCTTTGCTGCAGATACAATCCGCGGCTGGCCGAGTGGTTAGAACGCCGGACTCTCATTCGGGAGACCCGGGTTCGATCCCCGGTAAGGTGTGGGATTTTTTTCTGTCGGGGGCAAAAAGAAAATCCTAACCTGCACAGTTCGCGGCGACTGCACTAGCCAGGCGGCCTTTATTCCTCAGGATCAAAGACCCCTCCGCCATACACCGCAAGGTACTATATTGGCAGTAAATGACAGTTTATGACAATCCGTCTCCATTCGTCTCTCTGGTTGACCTTCTCTTGCCAGTCGCTGATTCCAAGTGCCTGTAGGTCTGTATGTATATTATCTCTCCACAGTCTTCTTGGTCTACCTCGGGGTCTACGGTCATTTATGTCCTGAGTGTAAGCGAGTTTTGTTTCCCTATTATCTTCCATTCTTTCCATATGCCCCAGCCATTGCAGTCTATTTTATACTGTCTGTATTTAGTAATCCTGTATTTCTCCTTTGGTTGTTGAAGATACACCATTTTCATCTTTCACTCTTTCAGTTGAGTTGAGTTGAGTTGAGCTAAAAACTGACATCACTGCACTCAGGACATTCCCATACGTGCTGTCCCCTCGTTCAACAGACTGCGAAGAGTCATACTACTAATCGTTCCCACCGCTACCTGGTTGACAGTTCTCCTGGTCTTCCCTCTCGGTTTTGAGATTCTTCAAGACCCCAGGTCGATCCCCCGCAATTTCATTCTTCACACATACAGGTTCTCAATCTGTACCACCGATTTCTCCACCTGGTTCCCACAGGCGCACAACCACCTCTCCCTTGTCCATAGGTAATCTACTACCAAGAAGTGCATTCAAACTGCGAAACTATTAGTCTGTTCATTCCCCAGCACTCCCACATGGCCAGGGCAAAAAATCCATACAATTCTCACAATCTGTGGCCTCTGAAGCGAAGCATTCCTTTCTCCACCTTACTTAGCATATTTCGCTTTGAATTCGATCGTAGTCTAAACTGGACTGATTTTAAAGCGTGGCCAAGTTTTCCTTATTGCCAGTGTTCTTCGCCATGAGGTGAACTCACTCTCACTTCTGGCTAATTTTCGTCCCCAAGTCAAGGACGAGCACTCACGTTTAAGTCCAGCTGACAGGTGTAGGGAGAGAACCTCCTACCTCGCCATCAGGCCATCGGAAGTTAAAGACCATCTGAACTGTTCGGTCACGCTACTTTTTAGATAGACACTAAATAATAAAATATAATTCTTCTTCTTCTTCTTCGTTCATCCGGTTTTTTTTTCGGACGTGATTGCGTTGTGCCTGTTTACAGCAGAGCTGCGTTCTTGCGCCGTTAGGCCGACACATCCGACTTCTGCGGGCATTTGTTGACCGGGTTAACCTTCCCGGGGGGTTTCTTAGACGTTAGACTCTCACTGTTGTGGTGTTATCTCCCATCCCAGCTGGCCCATATAGAACAGCCAAAGGCATCCTGGTCGGCCCTCAAGGGAAGGCAGGGGCAGACCATGGGCATTCCCCGCCATCCAAGGAGGCTTCCATAATTGCAGAGCCATCACACAGCGCTCTGGTACTGGGCTCACCCAAGGAATCGTCACGTCCTGCACATGGCTGCTTAGCCTTACTTCCGTATATTGGGCCTTCCGTTCACCATAGGCTGTTCTTCCAGAAGCCAGAAGAATGCAGTTTGCAGGTGACATCCACACAGTGAGCTTTCGATTCGGACTTTCCACGTAATGGATTTGCTATCCAAGCAATATTCCATTTTGTGCCACTAGGACGCTTTTTCCACCTTTTATGAAGCCCACACAGTGAGCTTTCGATTCGGACTTTCCACGTAATGGATTTGCTATCCAAGCAATATTCCATTTCATGTCTCTGGGAGGCTTGTGTAACCGACATGCCTGTGGTATGAAGTGTGGCAGTCTAAAAACTTCTTCATGTACATTTAAATGTCAACCTGAATACAGTTAAAGTAAGCTGCAGTCGACTTGAGCTTGTTGATATCTCCATAAAGCTTGTCCTCGAATGAAGCAGGTGTGGGCCAAAATATCTTTCTCTGTTCTGCATATATTGGGCACTCTTGCAGCAAATGTTTAGCTGTCATTTTACCAGTTCCACAATTACATTCATCTGTATCTCCTATCTTTAGTTTGTTGAACAAGTGGTATTTCAGCCTGTTATGTCCTGTGCGGAGTCTGAAGATTGCTACTTGTTCTCTTCGGTCGAGTTTGTAATATGCATCATCCTTCTGGTGGCCTGGATGCTCTGATTCCCATTTGGTTCTATAAGTGCTTTTTATCAACCTCTTTGCCTCATTATAGGTTATGTCTATGTCAGGCTGTGGTAGTCGTCTTTTGCCAGTCTGTCAGCCTCTTCATTTCCAGGTATACTGCAATGTGATGGGATCCACTGTATTACAACTTTTTTGGATTTCTGGCATAGACCATGGAGTGCTGCTCTTAGGTCAGCTAGTTCTGTGCTGTTTTTGCTCTTCAGTATTGAGACAGGACAGCTGACTTTGCATCTGTAAAGATAGCTATTTGCGTGTCTTTATTTTCCTCCATCAAAAGCATTTCTGCTGCAGTTTTCAGAGCCTCTACCTCCGCTTTGAAGTTACTTGAAAACTTTCCAGTTGCCACTGAATGTGTTTTTTTCACTCCATTTTTTAAATTTAGGAGAATTCCTCCTCCTCCATTCTCTACTGAATTTTTGGCTGATCCATCTGTATATGCATGGGTCCAATTGCTGCTTGGGTAATGTTCTTTTATGTAGTTTAGGGTTATTTCTCTTCTTTCGGTTTCATGCTGAGTGTTCTTTTTCTCAATACCAGGAATGCTTTCTATCATCTCAGGCAGTTGCTGCTGTCTCCAAGCTGGGAACTTGTCTGCATTGTAAATGGGTTTGACTGTTGATATGTTAAGTATGGGATCTGCCCTAATCTTTCGTTTTGCAGTTACTACAAAGTTGCTACGCTTCAGTCTTCCCTTTCCAAAACCACTAAACCTTTTATACATAGGGTGGTCTGTCAATCTTCTAATTTTCAGCTTGTTGCTGGGCTCTGCTATCTCTTCTATCCTGCATTGGTTGTAAACAAGTTATCTTTTCTAATTCATTAATAGGCGTTGTCTTCAGGCTTCCAGTTATGATTCGCATTCCTTGGTTTTGGACTCTACTTATTTTGTTAAAGTTTGACTTTAGTACTGGCTTCACTCGTCCAGTATATAACTTCTTGAGAACTTTCTCATCTGCTCCCGACGTTGTACCGGCAAGCTTTTTCATGATTGCCATTCTTTGCCTTGCTCTTGTTCGATTTTTCTCAAACTGTGTCTTCCATGTCAGGCGACGATCAAAGGTGACTCCTAGATAGTTTGGATTTTCTTCATGGCGCAATATTTTTCCATTCAATACCAGCTTAGGTTGCTGAGTTTTAGTTGAGAGGGAGAACACTGTGCATGTTGTTTTCTCCTCACTTATCTTCACTAGCCATGATTTTGACCAGTCCTCTAGCGCTAATAGGGCTTGCTGTATTCTGCTGTTAGCTGTACTAATATATTCTTCAGATGTCCATATGGCTAGGTCATCTGCAAAGGATGATGTGTGTACTCTGGCTGGAAAATTTTCCGTGATGTCGTTTATATATGCTAGGAATAATGTTGGTGAAAGAACTCCTCCTTGGGGGACACCTTGCTCCAATAGCATCATTTTGCTGGTTTGTCCTTGTACTTTTGTCCTGGCAGTTCTGTTCTCAAGGTAGTGGCTGATCAATTTGTACATTTTCCCACAGACATGCATTTTTTGTAGTTTTACTTTCAGTCCTTCCTTCCATACTTTATCAAATGCTTTTTCTAATTCTATCCAGACCGCCAGTGTGTGCTTTTTCTCTTGGAAGGCATCCTCTATTTCCTGAGCTATATAGGTTATTTGATCTTCAGTGGATCTGTACTTTCTGAATCCTGCTTGGTGAGGTGTTAAGAGTTGGTTTTCTTCCAGATGCCATGTTAGCCTGCCATTGATAATGCGTTCCATTAATTTTCCTACACAGCTAAGAAGACTGATAGGTCGATAGCAATTTGGTTCTTCCAGGTCTTTTCCTTTCTTTGGGACTGGTATTAGTATAGCTTCCTTCCATGCCTGAGGGACTATTCCCCTCTTCCAGCTGTAATTTAGGACTGCTAGTAGTTTCTTTTTTGCCTTAGTGCCTAGTCCTATTAGCATTTCATTTGTGATTCCATCCTTTCCTGGTGATGTCTTCTTTTTTAGGGTATTCATTGCCTGTTCCATTTCTTCCATTGTTGGATTTGCCATCATATATTCTGCTGCTGTCTCTGTATATCTATGATGTATCTGTTTATCTTTGATTGCATTCTTCTGTTCGGCTGTAATATCAATGTGGTTTGCACTGGCATAGTGTTCCATTAGTGCATTTGCAGCCTTTTTTTCCTGTAAGCAAGGCATTTCCTTGTTTAATTGTTATTTGTTTGTTTCTAGGTCCTTCATTGTTCATGGCTTTCACTAGTTTCCATAGTTTGTTTCCATCCCTGTCAAAATTCAGGTTTTCTGTTTTTTTCCTCCAACAATCTCTTGTTGTTTGATTTACTGTTCTTTTATATTTTGCTGAGATGGCTTTGAGAGAGATGTTCGCTTCAGTTGTTTGTTCTCTCTCTGCGGTCTTCCTAGCATCTTCAACTTTGTCCTCCAAAATTTGTAGTTCTTCAGTCCAGTATGGTTTGTAATTTTTCCTCGCTCCTCTTGGAATAGACTCAGTGGCCGCCTGTATTATTGCTCTGTTTAGACTTTCCACCATTTGCTTCATGTTGCCATATCGTGTATTTATGTTTTCACAATATGTGTCTGTTAGTATGGCAAATCTGTCCCAATCTGCTCGTTTGTAATTCCAACGGGGCAAAGGCTTTTGCTCCTGTGGAACATACCCCATATTTATTACAAGCTTGATTGGTCTGTGGTCACTACCTGCTAATTGGTCAAGCACATGGCGATCGATTTTGTGGAGGATGTGCTCCTGTGCAGAAAGCTAAGTCTGGAGTAGAAGTGGTAATCCATCTTCTGGAGTAAAAGCTCGGTGTGTCATCCGCTTTGTTGAGTAGATGGAGATTTGAGTCTATTTCCAGTCCTCCACTTCATCTCCTCTTTTGTCAGTATCTGGGTATCCCCATCTTTCTGAACGGCTATTAAAGTCTCCGACAACAATGCAATTTGTGTCAGTTATTTCCATGTTTGAGAGTGTAAGATCCTTATCTGCCGGGCTATACAGATTGTAAATTCTTATTTTCACGTCCTTTATCATTATATCAACACCTATAATTTCCGTTTGGTTGTCAGAGATCACAGATACTTCGCTGCAAGGTATTGTATTTCGTGTAAGTATTAGAACTCCTCCTTTGTGTCCTTCGCGGTCGAAACGTGTGGCCTGATATCCCTTGACTGAAAATGTGCGATTGGCGTTGAGGTGTGTCTCTTGAATGCATGCCACATCTATTCTATCTTTATGAAGACGCTGTGGCCAGACTGCGGGAGCAGCAAATTAAAAGAGGGGTGGCCAAACAAGAACACTACGCAGGAAGCCAAAGAAGATTGATAAACCAACACAGAACTGGCGTCGTTAGCCGCTACACGCTGCGGGATTTGCTGAGGAGGGGATCCGAGCACTTATGGACTGAATGGTTCGATGTGCAACGAGGATGATCTGTCGACTAACTAACTAACTAACTATGAAGACGCTGTGTTAGGGAGGCTTTCTTGTTATAAACTCCTTCTGCATTCCATTGTAGTATGTTGAGTGTCCGGGGTGTTTGGTCAATAACTCTTAACCTACTCCTCTGTGCCTTGACTCCACAAGCACAGGGGAAGGTGACCACCAGTAGTCATGGGTGGAACCCCCTCGAGGCAGGGGGCCCGGCACTATCACCGCCTGATGGGACTTCACGGGATTAGCACCATAACGATTTATTTTCATCTGTGGCATCATGAAATGATAAAGTTACGTTGCACTTCTTTGTCAAGCCTGTGGCTCAGTACATCCGATTTCGACAAGCATTTGTTCGGGATGCTTTCCCTAGCCTTTGACTGTCCCCAGTCTACCTACAAGGCAGCAGGTTTGTGCGTCACTTCGTCTGGTCCCTCTCCCTTGACCTGTCCGACATGGGTGACCCTACCAGTAGCTGTGCTACCGTCGGCATAGCTCTTGGGGTCATTGGAACGCTCAAGCCCCTCTACCTCGTCAAGGTGGACGCACGGCAGAGGGGAAATATAATTCTAATATGTATCTCTGGATTGTATTAAAAAGTACTGTAAATATTACTTGTTCTGTGGTGAAGGGATTACAGACGCAATTCGTAATCCCGCATATCGCGTTCGAAACACAGCTGCGGGCGTTTTGGCAGCAGACTGCCTTGAGTTTATAAAATGGTATGAGCACAGGTCGCTCAGAAAACATTGGCAAACTACTGAACGTAAACTTGCTAAGAAATCAACCCCCCCCCCCCCCCCCCAAAAAAAAAAAACGCTGGGGCTGACTGGGACGTCCTGTAAAGGATATGCAATTAACTTTTTTTTAAACTGAAAGTATTACAAGGAGGCAAATACTGTAGCATTTTTTTTTCTTCACATAAAGATTTAGGCACTGGAAACCACCGTGGTGACAGGAAAGATCATTACGAGAAAAAGCGGCGGCAGACAGAGATAAATGTAGCTGCTGGGTGGACTGAGACTGTGGCATGGAGGAATATCCTCAGCGGAGTTGATCCAGAACAGCTTACCGAGGATTCGAACTACATGCTAGGACGATCGTTAATAAACAAGCACATTAATATTTCTAATCACACACACACACACACGCGCGCACACACACACACACACACATTGTGTGTGTAAATTAAACATCCAATATAGATCAATATATATTGATATATATATTAGTTGAATATTTGGAATGAACAACTTTACATGTAATAAACGAGCAAATAAATAACTGTGTCAATAGAATAACAATGAAATGAGGGGGTGGGGAGGTGTTGAAGATTTTAAATAAATAAATAAGCAGAGTGATGTATAAATAATAAATATGTAATCAAATAAACAAAGAGGATAGCAACAAATAAACAGACACGTTTATAACAAAAGAACTTTAATCTTCAAATACAAACTAACCTGTAAATAAATAAATAATGCTGTTGCTAACAGACATCAAAACTAATAATTATCAAAGCCATAACTGGATTTGACCAACCATAATATCCCGAGCTCCCAACCAGTGACCACAGCTTAATGATAGCTCCAAGCTACTGGTCATTCAGAAGGCGTTAAGAGAGGGCTGTAAGATTAGAAGGGCAATTGTAGCTTCAGGCATTTCAAAACACCCTGAAGCTGATGATGATTCTACTCCTGCGATTGTTGTCACCACGACTGTCTAAGGATCGCTGACACTCCATTAGGCTGGTTATTTCACTCGCGGCTAACTAGTCAAATTCCGAACGTGGTGTCGAGTGCGTAAACCGTGGAGAGAAGTTCACTAATTTTTATTAGTTGACGCAATTGTTTTTCCAGAGGAATTCCCAAAGGGGATTTTCCGGACAGAAAATAGCAGGAGATTATAACGGTGACGTTAGGTGACGGGTAAAAATAACGGCTTCGCTGATATTGATGGGCGAATGTTGGTTAAATCATTTGTGTCGTGGTCATTTTGGCAGGTTTATGGTGGCCACTACCTGAAGTTTAGTCAGCCTTTTGGGTTAGCGGATTTGAAAATGATCTAATATGTCAGCTTCCATGATCGCCTCCATTTCTTTCTTTCTTTCTTTCTTTCTTTCTTTCTTTCTTTCTTTCTTTCTTTCTTTCTTTCCTTCTTTCCTTCTTTCCTTCTTTCTTTCTTTCTTGTTCTGTCTGTCTGTCTGTCTGTCTGTCTGTCTGTCTGTCTGTCTGTCTGTCAAGTCCGTCGGTCTGTCTAACTATATATCTATCTATACATATATCCGTCTCCCTGGCCTAGGTGTTAACTAAGTTCTCCGTATACCTTATATCCACGAGAATCGGTAGCAGCTCTCGCCGCGTTGGTGACTTAAGGGATATGTGAGCCGGCCGCTCAGAGCAATGGCAAACTACTGAGCGAAATCTTGCCAAGAAATCAACAATCAGCTGAAAGATGAGAATGTTGACAGCGATTTCCTGTTTTTAAAAAAAACAGGATGTGCGGAAAACAAATATATATATATCCATTGATACATTCCTCCGTCTGTTCGCCAGTCTGTCTGTCTGTTTGTCTGTCTTCTTTATCCACCCATTCATCCATGTCGATCATGGCTTACACTTTACATGACCAGCGCATCTCTTTACAGTACTACTGCCTACACTTTACATGACCAGCGCATCTCTTTACAGTACTACTGCCTACACTTTACGTGACCCCCGCATCTCTTTACAGTACTACTGCGTACACTTTACATGACCAGCGCATCTCTTTACAGTACTACTGCCTACACTTTACATGACCAGCGCATCTCTTTACAGTACTACTGCCTACACTTTACGTGACCCCCGCATCTCTTTACAGTACTACTGCGTACACTTTACATGACCAGCGCATCTCTTTACAGTACTACTGCCTACACTTTACATGACCAGCGCATCTCTTTACAGTACTACTGCCTACACTTTTACATGACCAACGCATCTCTTTACAGTACTACTGCCTACACTTTACATGACCAGCGCATCTCTTTACAGTACTACTGCCTACACTTTTATATGACCAACGCATCTCTTTACAGTACTACTGCCTACACTTTACATGACCAGCGCATCTCTTTACAGTACTACTGCCTACACTTTTACATGACCAACGCATCTCTTTACAGTACTACTGCCTACACTTTACAGTGCCGCCATCAACACTTTACACAGCTGTGGCCAACACTTTAAGGAACTAGAGCCTACACTTCTCGCGACTACGGCCTGTTCTTTACACAGGGGAGCTGAGTGGTCTTGAGGTATGGTGTCTGCCTAGAGTGCTGGAGGTCCCGGGCTCAAGCCCCGGTGAGGGCCGGGATTTTAACAAAAATTTCCCCTGGTCTCTGGGTAGTGAGATCTGTCGCCCATGTGTATTGTTGCGCGCGTAAAAAAAATCCCTCGGCAGTTGGAAATTGAAAAAAAGTAGCCTAACGACTCTGCCCTGGCAAAATTTCGAGTTAAAAATCTACCCAAAGTATTCCAGGATACTCACCGGTGCCTACAAAGTTCGTGTACTGAGCTGAGATTATCCGGACTCAGGCTTGAGTTAGGAGTATAACGGAGCACTTATGGGTTACACCCGCATGCTGTGATGTTGATCCGTCGACTAAACTAAACTAAACTAAAGTTTACACGAGTATGGCCTACACGTAACACTACTATGGCCTACCCTGTGCTGAACTATGGCCTACACTTCATCCGACTACGGCTCGCACTTGACACGACTGCTGCTTACACGTTGTAGGACTGCGGCCTACACTACACACTGCTACGGCCTACTCTTTACACGACTACGGCCTACACTTTACACAATTGTGGCCTACACTTTACACGTCTACAGTCTAGACTCTACACTAGAGCGGCCGAGACTTACACAAGTCTATGTCATTCTAAACATTAACAACTCTATGACATTCTAAACATTAAAACAGACATTAAAATTGCCCATAAACCCGTCACCACGAAAACACAAACCCGCGACCTCATTCTGTAAATCCACTTCACCAGGTCAGTAATCTCATAATCTGCTGTCGACCCCTCATTTCCCCACACACCTTCTTCTTCGGGCCCCAAACCCACGCCCATCCAGACGACCGGAATATTTTGTCCGGCAAACAACAAGGTGCTAGCCCTAATCCTGCAAGGATAGGGTTACAGTCTCTCCAGACGCCATGCCGCTACAGGATCCATACATCAGAACGGGCGCCGTATGGTTACAGGGACAACAAGCGGGTAAAGATTACTCATTTGTCATTGAGAGGGCTAGACACGAGGTCTTAGGTATCCCTGATAGTATGTTGTGATTTCATTGTGGGTTTTTGGTAACAGGGAGTGATATATGAGAGACTGGCTGATGGATAGACACGCAGAGTGAAAGAAGAAAGAAAGAAAGAAAGAAAGAAAGAAAGAAAGAAAGAAAGAAATAACTGAGCAGCCTAGCTGATAATGTTCAGAAGGGTTTACAAATCACATGGAATCAAATTCGGTACGTAAGAGAACCGGTCACCGCATGTCAGTATGCTGTGACCTAGCACTGGAAGGCTCCGGTGAGCGTCCGGGTTACATTGTTGGAAAACGCCACTTTAAGTGAAACGACGTATAGCGAAACACTATTTCCCATATAATGAAATGAAATACAATGCATTATGTAATGTTTATTTTGATGGTTATTGATATTTATTGGTTAAACAGGGGTGGGTTGGAGGGCGAGTGGTAGAGTTATTGGGAGGTAGAGGCATTAAAACCACGACTCGCTCCAAAACCATCATCAGCTCTACTAGTACTGCTCTCACCAGTTTTCTTAGCTAGATCTTCATATAGAGACGTTGCTTTCTCTTGTATAGCTATCTTACTCACAGAGCATATTCCGTTGGTTTTGGTCTTCAATACAGACGGTTAATAATGCTTCTGTGTTCTCCATAAGAGTACTTCTGGTACGAGTGATCTTGGAAGTACTCAAAGAGGTTACGTTGTTGTAGCACCCTCTTTGATTTTGAAACACCTGCACGAATTGTCCTTACCGTGGTTTGAGGTAAACCATGGACTTTACCGATATCAACAGCTCGATCGCCAGCCTCAAAACAACGCAACACATCTAACTTCACCTCAAGAGTAACACTTTTCCATGTTCTCTTACTATCAGCACTTACTGTGGGCTTTGAACTCATAATTATGGATGATTACACGATAAAATTCTGGGAAAACGCACTGCACAAAATGTAAAATGGCGACGTTGACACAGCATAGCAACACAGGTGATCACGTTATGGCGGAACGTAGCGACGTAAAGTGAAGTTATGTCCCATTGTGACAACGACGTTATAGCGAAACGACGTAAACCGAAGCCACGTATAGCGAGGCCTTCCTGTGTCTGAGAGCTTGTAAGTAAAGTAAATAGTCTGTTCAAGTCTCAATGCGCATAAGGCATATTGTGCAAGACCCACAATCTTAGCACCAACCTTCACTAGGTGGCTGATGTGATCATTATCAAGCCGGCCGCAATTACTTCCCATATCATTTTATGTTACATATTTTAGGCTGGGTCGACCTGGCTGCCAAAATACAATTTAACAAACATTCGAATCCTGGGTGATGTATGTACGTGCATTTATCATCCCGTAAACATTCACGTCAAGATAAAGACAGAAGCATCCAGGATCCCATCCGTCATAAACCATTTACAACGATAAACCATTTCCCATGAATACTCACCGAGACATCGGTACCTATGGAACAAAAGCCAAGATTAACTCTCTTCCGGCGAGCGATTCGCTGGGCCCGTACCCAGATTACACAGATGACTTTAATTGAGAACCCGGGTCTCGAAGATCCCTAAATGTTAGGTTATCCTGTCTCATCCTAGAGCGACAAATGGGGATTTGTCCAACCTTTCAGGGCAACCCTTGGAAGTGGACAGAAATATTCATTCGGAAAATCACGTGTCCGTCTTAGTGCCCAGTCGCAACATGACAAAGAGGGAGGTGTCCGGTAACTTTATGATCTGTACCGTATTGTGAAGTTGCGGACGTGGATTTATATCTAATAATTAAGTAAAGAAAATGCAGGATGATTTTCTGACAAGAAATATTTTGTCTTTTGAAAATGTTAGTTTTTGGGGCTTTCCCGCGTCATGGGGTTTGACATTCGACCTGGTTGATTGTAGTTATTGGAGATAGAGTTACAGTTTTATTCTGTTATTTTCATCCTCTCTCTCTCTCTCTCTCTCTCTCTCTCTCTCTCTCTCTCTCTCTCTCTCTCTCTCTCCATCTATCTCTGTTGTTCCTTTTTTGTCTGTCTGTCTCTCTCACTCTCTGTTTCTGTACTCCCACCACTCTCGCCCTCTCACTTATCTCTCTATCTCTCACCATCCATAATTCTATCATTCTGAAGGTTTTTTTCACATTATCTCACGGATTCTCTCCTTAATCCTTTCTATACAAATCACTCTCTCTCTCTCTCTCTCTCTCTCTCTCTCTCTCTCTCTCTCTCTCTCTCTCTCTCATTCTCTCTCTTGCTCTCTCTCTCATTCTCTCTCTCTTGCTCTCTCTCTCTCTCTCTCGCTCTGTCTCTCTCCTTCTATCAATATTCTGACGGATTTTCACATTATCTCATGCATTTTCTCCTTAATCCTTTCTATCAATATGTCTCTATCTCTTTTCTCTCTTTGCCTCTCTCCTCTCTCTCTCTCTCTCTCTCTCTCTCTCTCTCTCTCTCTCTCTCTCTCTCTCTCTCTCTCTCTCCATCTATCTATCCTTCTGAAGGTTTGTCACATTGTCTCACACATTATCTCACGCATTCTCTCATTAATCATTTCTATCAAATTCTCTCTCTCTCTCTCTCTCTCTCTCTCTCTCTCTCTCTCTCTCTCTCTCTCTCTCTCTCTCTCTCTCTCTCTCTCTCTCACACACACACACACACACACTTCTCTTCTCTCTCCTTCAGCCCTTCAGCTCCCCCCCTCCCTTAACTTCCTTATTTTCTTAGACTGTTACTTAGGAGAACCTACAGTATAATTCTATACTAATTATTAATCCTCCTCATCCCTGACATCATCACCATGAGATGATGATGTTGTTGATGATGATGGATGATGATGATGATGATGATGATGATGATGATGATGATGATGATGATGATGATGATGATGATGACGAGGCAGAGGAGGAGGGGGAGGAGGAGGATCCAAAATGGTGCTGCCGATGACCGAGGTTTTCTTAAAATTGAGAGTGTAAATGTTATCACGAGAAATAAATTCTCAAAATGAAAAGATGAGGATGATGATGGTGATGATGATCATGCTGTTAATGCTGATGATTATATGCAAGGGGCGTACAGAGCAGATAGCTGAAGTTCCTGTCTGCGGCTTAGAGGTAGGGAACGCAGTTTCAAATCTCGACATTCCATTTTGAAATCAGATCCGAGTGATTTGGAGCAAATCGCGTTGCGTTTATTTTCACTTATGTTTGAGCGTCGGCCGTTCAGTAGGAAAATGAAAACTATTGAACGTAGAAGTGCCTAGAATATTATAGACAGTTAATAAAGTCTGGGGTTGATTACAACGTCCCGTAGACGGTAAAGCGGTAAAAGAAAAAAAGGAAAAATATAAAAAGTGGTTGAAGAGCAAACAGGAATGTGATTACAGAGAATACAGAATAGCGAGAAGACATGTGAGTAGAATAGTAAAGAGAGAAAAACAAAAAGACTGGGAAGAGTATGGAGAAACCCTAAATAAAAACTACAAAGAGGCAACCAGAAACTTCTACAAAAAGATAAGTGCAATGCGAACCAGAGGAGAACCCTTTGACCCAACTGAAATATTAACAGCGAAAATGGAGAACCAATAAGTGAACAAAAACAGATCCTAATAAGATGGAAGCAGTATTTCGAACAACTTCTCAACATCCCATCAGATGTCACAGGAATTCAAGAGACCTACACAGATGTCACCGAAGAACTAGAACCAGACATACTAAAAGAAGAAATTATAGAAGCCATCAGATTAGCCCCATTGAACAAATCACCAGGACAGGAATAAATACCAAATGAACTAATTAAAGCAGCAAGAGAAGTAGGAACAGCTTGGCTACATAGACTATTAAACCATGTTTGGGTAGAACAACAGACACCACGAGACTGGGGAAACGCCATAATTATCCCAATTTGGAAAAATAAAGGCAGCAAAAGAGATTGCACACAATACAGAGGTATTTCACTGTTGAGTCATACTGGGAAAATATTTTGCAAAATTCTTGAAAAAAGATTACGAACTACTTTAGAACCCCAGCTAAGCGAAACGCAGCTTGGATTTAGTGTGATAGCGCCAAACCGATGCACCTTGGTGTCTACAACATTCCGATGCACCTTAGTTTGGTCTATCAAAGCCGTTTTTGTCCTGGCCACCACCGGAACTCGGCTTAACAAAGGAATCGCAAGCCAGTTTTGTTTTAGCAGTCCTTTGTGCTGATGAGAGACGCGGGCAGCATGGCCTTCAGTTCAGTGCTGTTCTGTTGTTGTCAGGTGTGGGAACAATTCCCTGAGTTGATCTGTGTCAACTAATGTTGTGACAAAACTGAGCGGCTGACTAGTTAGTGTCAGCAGGCCTGGGTTCTTGGTGGGATAGTAAATTGTGTCACAACTCTTGTTTATGTCGCGTCTTGGGGTTTATGTTGTGTAACCTATGTTTTTGTAGTGCCTTATTGTCTGTGCAGTGTTGCTTGTGTCAAAGTTCTTTATAGTGTCAGTCTAACCAGCCATTGTTTGGAACACCTGTGTTGTGGTACTTGGTGTACCCTGTTGTCTTAAGTGCTGTTGATTGGTTAGGGGTTACCCACTGTGGTGATTTGATATATACAGTTGTCTATTGTATCTGTTATTGACACGCAATGTGCTGTTAGAAGAAATAAATAAAGAGCTTGTTTATTTGTCCTTGATTTGTTTGTTTAGTATCTTTTAGTTTTTACTTTTTACAGTCACTATTTCTACCACAATCTAACACCTTAATCCAATGTCTGGGTCTCAAATATGACAGTCAGTCCAGAGTTGAGGCCCCTGCCTGAGATCTCGTATATCTTATCTAATTACTATCCTCTTTTTTTGTCGGTTGAGGCGGTGTGAGGTTCTCTCTCTTTTCACTATTTTTCTTCTTTGGCCGTAACGAAGTCAGAACTACTCTTTACCTCTTAGCACCGTAGTGAAGGAAGCATCAGTCTTTATGATTGTCTCCCTTTGTCTTTTACCATCGACTACAAAATGGCGACCCCGACGAGATATTGTGGCAGCCTTTGAATTGTTCTGTTAGAATTGTTTTAGTATCTAGTGATTGTTTTGTGTGATAGGTCAGTGTTTATGTTTTGTGGTGTCCATTGTCTTTGAGTTGTGACATTAGAACCCAGGTTTGCTGCTGAGATCCCCCCGGGCATTCCTGCACAAGAGAGGAGTCCCCTGTATGGTGAGTGGGCTCAGATAAATTGCCTCCTAGTACACCTTCACTGTATCCTATCCAGAGCAAAGATGGCTCTGTCTTCAACGTTAGGGACCGCTAGTTCCCCTCCCAGTTGGTGCCCCTGACGTCACAGGGCCCACTGGTGAAGTCAGGTACATAGTGGCACCTGTGAAGATAGAAGTACCTTGTTTTGGCCGGCAAGGTGGGCCAGCTGTTGAGAAGTATGTGAGGAAGGTGAGATCTGCCTGGAGGGCTGGTGCGGTGTGCGATGAAGATAAAGTGGACATTATTTGTGAAAGTGTTGCTCCCAGTGTGTGGGCGGAACTTGAACTTAGGTCAGCTTGTAATGACCCTGAGGAGATGCTGCAGACCATTCAGCAGGTATATGGAGAGCAGCGCAGCATGGTGGAACTGGCTGCGGCTTTCTTTCAAGTAACACAAGATGCAGAGGAATCCATCATGGATTTCTCTCACCGGGTCCACAAAGCCTTTCGTTTGGTGCTGGAAGCTCAGAGAAAGAGGGGCATGGTTGCTTGGGATCCAGTGATCCTAAGAGACTGGTTTGTTGCAAAACTACATAATGTTCTCAGCAAGAGAATGGCAGAGGAGAGGATATTGCATGACCCGTCAGTGACTTTCCTTTGTGTTAGAGACTTGGCCATGCGATGGGCTGGTGTGTCGTTAGCTCCAGAAGTCTGTACATACCAATATGTAGAACGTCAAGATTACAGTTCAGAGAGGTGGCCTAATGCCAGTGGTCAGTGTCAAGGGGTCCAGCATGATGATGTGGTGGTGGAGGAACTTCGAGCTAAGCTAGGTCGGATGAGAGCCTTAGCTGATTCGTTGCTGCAGCCCAAGGTACAACGCAAGAGGTGCAATGTTTGTCGAAGCCGCACCCACCTACAGAACAGGTGTCCGAAGAGAGGGGTTAGTGTTATTCAGAACCCCTCTGGAGTCAATTGTAGCAAAGCATTTGCCAACGTAAGCCACCGAGACCAGCAGGGCCTTAAGCGACAACAGAGTCCGCCCCAGGTTGATCCTTCTAAAGGATCAGCCCCAGCAGTTCAGGTGGGTGCAGTGTCAAATTCTGGTAGCCGGATGGTTATGTGTGGCAACCAGAGAAATTTCTTTCGCAGGAAGAGGCGGAGGAGGAGGGGACAATGGAAGTCTCCTTGTGTCGGGTGGCTGAACAGTTAGAGGGTGACTTGAGGGTAGACTTGTGACAGATGGTCAAAGTGATGTGACAGATGGTCAGTGTTTTGTGACGGGTGTGGGCCAAAATTTTCTGCATACCGATATGTCATCTCGTGACTTTGTGCAAAAGGGGATTGTGAAAGACCACCAGCAAGAACTTTTGCCCGTTAGACATGGTTGTGAAAGATAGAGACTGTTTTCATCCGTTTAGAAATTCCAGTCTTTTGGATTGACAGCCTTAGTGTAGTTAGTTAATTAGCAGTTATGTTTTGCTGTTGTTATATATTATGATTGCAGGTAGATGGTGTCATGTGATGACATGTCTTTCTTTTAGAGTGCAAGAACGCCAGGCAGACCAGGTGAAAGGGGTGGTTCTGTTGTTCATGTGGTGTTGTCATTACCATCATGTCCAGTAAGAGAGTAACTTCCAGAGTGAATTCATGAGGTGGGATATTATTGAAATAACAATGTTTTGTTGGCCCGGTATATTTTCCTTTATGTTCTTAGGTTACAGGTGACACAAAAATGTTTTTTATGTAGAGTACAGGTTGATAAAAAGAATCATTTAGGACCAAAAGAATGCGGAATATATTGAGAGACAAAAGGTATATTTTAAATACTTTGGGAAGAGTTTGGAGAAAGGGAAAGTAAAAATATAAAGAGGTTACTGAAATTTAAAAGATAAGTTTAATGCATTTTTATGAGAAGCGTTTGTCAATTGAATTATTAAGCGAAAATGGAGCACCAAAAAGTAACTTTTCCTCATGATGTATTTAGTATTTCGAACAACTTCTCACTCCCATAGATGTCGGAATTAATGGATCTGAAGATGACGACCGAAGAACTGAATCAGACTGTAAATGAAGAAATTATAGAACATAGATTAGCCCCTTGAAAAAAGTCACTGTCAGGGATAAAACCAAAGAACAAAGTTAAAGGGCAAGGAAAGGAAAAGCTTGGCTACATAGATTATTAACCATGTTTGGGTAAAACCAACAGACATTAGGAGATGGGTCAATGTCATTTTATCCCGTTACAAAAAAACTAAAGGCAGTCAAGAGATTGATGCATTATATTTGGATTTCTGTAAGTCATACTGGGAAATCCTTTAAAAATTTTGAAAGAAGATTTGTAAAAACTTTAGAACCCCAGCTAAGTAATTGAGATTATTTTGGATGAAGCGAAAACCGGTGCTTTGTTTTTTTGACGTTGCAATTTCTTAGTTTGGGTCTATTAAAGCCGTTTTTGTCGGCCAACCGGAACTCGGTTACAAGTTCGAAGGCAGTTTGTTTTAGTAGGGGGTTGGCTGATGTGATACGCAGACCGATGCCCTTCAGTTCAGTGCTGTTCTGTTGTTGTCAGGTGTGGGAACAATCCGTTTTTGTCTGTGTCAACTAATGGCTTAACAAAACTGAGCGGACTGACAGTTTTAGTTTTAGCAGGCCTTTCTTGGTGATAGAATGCGGTCACAACTCTTCTTAGTCGCGTCTTGTTTTGTGGTGAAACCCTATGTTTTTGTAGTGCCTATTGTCTGTCAGTGTTGCTTGTGTCAAAGTTCTTTATAGTTAGTGAAACCCAGCCTTGTTTGGGGGTGTTGTGAATTTGGGTGTACCCTGTTGTTTAAATGTGCTGTGGATTGGTTGGTGAAACCCCTATGTTTTGATTTGCTTATACGTTGTCTTTTGTTTGTTGTTGAAATTCATTGTGTGTTAGTCTAACAAGCCATTAGTTTGTTATTTGTCCTTGTTGTTGGTTTACCCTTTTGTTTTGCTTTTTATGTTAGGGGTTCTCCACAATTTGATATTAATCTATTGTCTGGGTTAAATTGACACGCAATTTGGCCCTGCCTGAGATCTCGAAATATCTTGTTTCTTCTTCTTTTCTTTGTTTCGGTAGTTTTTTTTTGATGTGTTACGTGTCCTGTTTACAGCAGATCTGCGTTCTTAATCCGTTGGTCTGACTCACATTCTGCGGGCATTTGTTGAGGGAACCTTCCCGGGGTATATCTTATCTAATTACTATCCTCTTTTTTTGTCGGTTGAGGCGGTGTGAGGTTCTCTCTCTTTTCACTATTTTTCTTCTTTGGCCGTAACGAAGTCAGAACTACTCTTTACCTCTTAGCACCGTAGTGAAGGAAGCATCAGTCTTTATGATTGTCTCCCTTTGTCTTTTACCATCGACTACATTAGGAAAAACAAAGGATGCACAGACGCCATTTTTGCTCTTAGACAACTTATAGAAAAATCAATCGAATTCAATGAAACACTCTACTTAGCCTTTGTCGACCAAGAAAAGGCATTTGATAGGGTAGATAGAAACAAGCTATGGGAAATCCTTAAACAATATGGAGTGAGTACACATCTAACAAACCTATGTAGAAGTTTATACAACAACAGTGAATGCATAGTGAGAGCAACTGGAGGACACTCAGAACCCTTCACCATAAGATCTGGAGTACGACAAGGTTGTGTCCTGTCCCCTCTCTTGTTCATAACATATATAGACAACATATGTAAAGAAACCAGCCAAGCAGAGACAGCAAGAATACCGCATGACGAGAACACAGAAGAAGAACCATCTGCAAATCTAACCATTAGAGAACTCCTGTTTGCGGACGACCAAGCACTAATAGCAAAATCAGAAGCTGAATTACAAGACCGCATCAATAGTCTAAACGAAATGTGTAGGGAACATAACATGAAAATTAGCACAAGCAAAACAGAGGTAATGACTATAACTAAAGAAGAACAAACAGCAACAATTCACCTAAACGAACATCCCTTGAAACAAGTAAAGAGCTTCAAGTACCTAGGAAGTATAATATCATCAAATGGCAGATCAGAAGACGAGATCGAAAATAGGTGCAATAAGGCAAATCAACTCATTGGACAAATGGCACCAATACTAAAGAACAAACATGTATCAATAACTACTAAGAAAGCACTTTACAACACAATCTTCCTACCAACTCTGTGCTACCAATGCCAAACCTGGACAATGACAGAAAAAGAGAAAAGAAATATCACAACAACAGAAATGAGGTTCCTGAGAAGAATACTCAACGTATCAAGAAGAGATAAGATCAGAAATGAAGAAATCAGGACTAAAGTGGGGGTTAAAGCTGCTCTAGATTTTATTAGAAAGCAGCAAGTCAAATGGTTTGGCCATGCAAGTAGGCTACCAGTCAACAGCATGCCACAACAAGCAATGATGTACAGACCAGATGGAAACAGAGGAAGAGGCCGACCACGTAAACGTTGGACGGAGGGAATAACAGAATCCATGGGAATGTCGATAAACGAAGCCCATAAACGGGCACTCTCACGAAGTTTATACTTCACCTCGACACCGCAAGGTACAAGAGGAACATGATGAGATGAGATGAGTAGACGGTAATCAACTAACAACATTGGTGACCTAATCGGAATTTGAACCTGTTGCCTCTAAATGACGAGAGCACCTCGCCGAAGGAACTAGTGTACTTCCACGCTCGGCCAACTAGCAAAAGTTAGCTTATTGATGTTAAGTGTACTCTGTGGAAAAGTGAACTAAAACCAGGGAGGTCTGAACGTGACAAATGCATTCCGGCACAACAAAATACATTCTATGTACTTATATACCAGTCGTTTTTAGCAACATGCAGACCAAACAGCAATTGTACTCAACGCCAAACATAATAATGGTGGCAAGAACGTCATTCATGATGTCGAATACAGTTGCCGGATTATTGGCTAAACCGTTTACGAAGCGGTAAAATATTTGTTTACTTGTCAAAATAGACCGTTGACATGAATTTGGCCCGTCTGTCGCCTGCATGGTGACAGCTGGTGAATATCGGCGTGCGTTCGTTCGTTGGTGTTCTTGGGTTTCGCACGCATCTGGGAACGTCAAACTGCAAGTTAAACACAGAATACGGTCTTTCAACGATTCTATTGTGTTTAAACAAGTGAATCGGTACAACTATTTCGGAACAGTTATAATAACTGAGGGAAGGTGACTTGTAGAGATTAGAACAAGAATCGATGTGACTAAGGCAGACTTTTGTGAGGAGGGAAACATCATTATCATCATGTGCCATACCGATAAGCGTGGGTGGTCATGTTTCACCATCTCACACGATCACCAGAGTCGTGGATCAGCTCAGTGTTCTTGTCTCGACCATACAACATGGCCAAGCCATCCAGGTATTTACTTTTCTGTCTTCTCCTTGTTCTTTTCCCTTCAATCTTGCCAGTTGTCACCAAGTTCTCAAATTTATTTCTTCTCATAACGTTTCCAAAATAAAGTTGTGACTGTCTATGTCTAATTTCTCTACTCGGTTTACGGTTTTCATCTGTTGTTGTTTTTTTTTTTTTCTTGTAGGACTTACTCATTGGTAAAGAAAATATATTGATAGGTTAAAACATGCCACTTGCAATGAGAAAAAGAAAAAAAAAGATTCGAAATGCTAAATAGAACCTACGCTGTTATATGAGTGTGGAACATGGACAAGAAACAGGCAATCTATGGAACATCTAATGGCAGTGTAAATGTGGTTTGTTTTGTGAGGAGTTTGTAAAAATAATACAATGGACGGACATATGAAGGAGCAATGAGCAAGTCCTACAAGAAACAAACAAAAATGTTAAATTGATTAAAAAATTTAGACGTAGACGATCAAGAACGTATTGGCAAATTATGACAAGAAAAAGGCAACCCAAATTATTGATAACTGGCAAGATTGAGGGAAAACAGCAAAGGGAAGACAGATAGCTAAACACCTGGTTGACGTGGCAAATGACGTACTTGAGACACAGGTGGCCGTGTGGGATGACGAACCATGAAGTTGAAGACAACCCCAGCATTTACTGGCGGTTTGTGATGTACTAGGTAATTTAACGTTCAGTAGTTTGCCTTTGCTTATATAACGGCCGACGCGTCATATCATTGTAATCAACGCAAGGCGATCTGCTTTCAGTTGCCCGCGCCTGGTTTTGAACTTTCGGTTTTGTGTGTCGGGGGACTTGTGAAACTGTGCCACTGAGGCCGTCAAAGAATGATAAGTAGGAGGCAAACTTGATTATGAAGATGAAGACGAAGAAGAGGAAGAAGAAGAAGAAGAAGAAGAAGAAGAAGAAGAAGAAGAAGAAGAAGAAGAAGAAGAAGAAGAAGAAGAAGAACATGAACAAGAAGAAGAAGAACATGAACAAGAACATGAACAAGAACAAGAACAAGAGTAAAGTCGTAGTGTCATCTCCATATTGTCATAAACGAAACGACTCTCGGGTCGGTGATATCTGTAATACCACATCGGCAGCCTTTATTTCCCAGTACATTCGATTGTGGATATGAACATATGTCAACCGAGTCAGCAGAATAAACCACAAACTACTGCGCAACCGTGACTCCCATGTTGGAGAATGAGACCAGAATAAAAGACAAAGTCAAAGGTAGATGGAAAATATTTGAAAGGGAAAGATAGAAACAAATAGAAGGAAAGAAAAACGATATACTTCCCTTCATTGTTAATGCTGTTCTGCGGTTTTAAGGAGGATTATCGAAATGTTACACCCACCAGCCAAATGCACCATGGCGCCGCCGATGGTTATATGATAATCAGGACAGAAAACTATTCTTCTTTGTCCACTGTAGTATTATACTAGCATATGATATTTATGACAGCAGCGTTATGTTCGGGTAGGCTGGCAATGGAGCCGATGCCAAGCTTTTCCTGGTCGTGTTAGACAAGGTTTTTCAAGACGAAGTCAAGCCATATTGTTCCCTATAGATATATAATCTCAATTCCCGCTAGTGCCCGGAAATCCTGTATACAGCTCTTCGCGGTTGCTATCTGTAGGGCCAGGGATTCTCAACTTGGGTGCTGCGATATAATAACACACATACACACACACACACGCGCGCTCGCGCGCACACACACACACACACAAACACACACACACACACACACTCACACAAACTACTCACCCACACAAACTAGAGGTAGCTTTATTAGAGCATGATCACCAGTAAGAAAATGGACGTCACGGAAAAAAAAGCCTTCGTCAGCACAGAAGCTAGAAGCACATACCGACACAACTAAATGGAAGACTAACGAGCAATCCAAACGTTTGGAAAGGGGCTTTGACACAAATACAAATTACGAGAAACATCGTAAGGAGGCAATTGACATATATATATGTAAGTAAGTCACAAATGGCTTCAGAAAAATAACTAAATGTTATAACAATTTGAAACCAGTTTATTTTTATACATACATTGTCCCTTTATTTCTCAACATAATTTCCACCAACATTGATGCACTTATCCCACCACATTATCAGTCCTCCCAAACCGGCTGCATAGAACTGCGTGCTCTGTTTTCATATACCACGTGTTCACTTCACATTCGACTTCGGCATCATTCGCGAAATGTCTCCTGCCAAGATGGGTTTTCAGTGGACCAAAAAAGATGGAAATCGCTAGGGGCTAAGTCGGGGCTATAAGGCGGATTCCTCATCTTCTTTCGTTCGCTTGAAATATGACTATAACTGCGATGGTGTCTCTTGTATGAATTTTACTGTCTTTTTTGGTTCACTCAGCGGTCCATAGAGATGTATCTTCCACTGTCGTCTCTCTAGGCCAGAAGGTTTGCCTGGACATGTTGTAATTTGGGCAGTCTTGGAGTATGTGCTCTACTGTCTGTTACGCCAATCCACATGTGCACGTGGCTGAGTCATCAATCCCACCCTTTCGCCTGTCCTTTCGGTGAGATCGGTAACACTGACTATCCTCTGATTTTGAAGGCTATATTTTTGTTGAAGTGAGTTTCTTGCAAGCAACATACGCTTACTTTTTCTTGGTCCAAGATGTTTTCTAGTTCTTTTTTCCTTTTGTTTTAATTGACTCCCTCCGCATTCCAGTGCATTATTTTTAATCTTTGTTTGGTATGGCCAGACGCTCTATTCTCATGGCCCCTGGCTCCACAGGACATCTGAGAAGGACCTCCAGTAGCTGTTGTTGGACCTTTTCGAGGCATAGTGCCCGGCAATGCACCTGCCTGGAGGTCCAAAGCAGGGCGAGCACCATAACATTTAGCAGTAGTCGACATATTTCATTACGCGTGATTGCGTGGCATCCTTTCTGTGGTGCGCCTCCTGGCTGGTTGCCTCCGTCTTTAGCACCTTTCCTTTGCTAGAGCAGACTGTGGTCTTACTCGAGTTTAGGTGTGTAGGCACGCACACACATGTCTGCGCATGCATGTTCGTGCATACATCATCTAGAGCAGTGTTTCCCAACGTGGGGCCCACGCCCCACAGGGGGGCAATTTGACTGTTAAGGGGGGCAATTCGAAAATGGAAGAAATCGGCTGAATATAACAAAACGGGGAGACTTGAGACTGAAGTTAACTAAATTGGAACCTGACATAAGATCTCTTTGCAGCAAGCATCAAGCGCAAGGATCTCACTAAATTTAAATAATAAATAATTACTAATAATTAAAATAATATAGAAAAATCTTTCATTAAAATTATTTTGTACTTGAATTTCAGTTCTCCATTATATGTTTTGAAAATTTACTTACTGTGTTTGCTCAATAATTACCTAGTGATTTCTTCCTAAAACCTATCATTCAAGTTTCTTTAGTGAACATTTCAATTTTTGAATATTAAAAATAATTTATATGTTGAGGGGGGGGGGGGGGCATGGGGCGGGGGAGGGGGGCAATATGAATTTTAGAAAGGCTTAAGTGGGGCATGGCACAAAAAAGGTTGGGAAACACTGATCTAGAGCGTTCTGGTTATTTCTCGGCGCCAGTGGCTCACCGCCGCCCCTGCTCCTGTTAGTTAAAACAGTTCGGTCACGTGAAGGCCAGGAGTTAGACTTTTGCTGTATAGGTGATAAATGCACGAGCCATTTGGGTATTTATGCAAGGTTAGGCTCTCACCCCAACCCCGCCCCCGGCTACATACAGCAACAGTTGGAACCTGTAAGGTGGATGTTTCAGAAATTCCCACCTTACTTATGAAGAATATATGTATTTACTTCTCGGTCTTAACCTTGGTCTCTTCCCTTTGATCTTGCCAGTTGTCACCAAGTTCTCCAATTCATTTCTTCTCATATCACACCCAAAATTTGTGTCTGTCTACGTCTAATGACTCTAATCTCACTCACAGTGCCCACTCACTTAGAGTGCACACTCTAATACCTCAGGGACGGCCTCTACTACGATACAAAGATGTGTGTAAGCGGGACATGATTGATACAGGCATTTATTAATGCACATTTGAAGCAAATCGCCGCTGAACGTGTTGCATGAAGGGCAACTATCAGAAATGAAATAAAGACAAAGGAGAAAATGATTGCAGATAAAGCACACATAGAGCGTGAGAGACGCCCAGGAATATTCAACATATAGCAGTAACTAAAGAAGGTGTCCCGGATATGCATGCGACTAAAAGCAGTACCATATGAGTGAGAGGAGCGATGTCATTGCACCGGGTTTTATTTCATATGGCTCGGTCCCATTCCGCAGGGCGAACCACAGAAAGCATAATACCAACGAACTCCGTAGCTTCAGCGACGACCCCCTAGAAGTCTCCGAACAAAATTGCAATCATGAACTGAATGACAGAATCCGGAATCGAACCTATAACCTTCGGAGATCAAGGCAGGCCACGCAGACACTGGAGGGGAGGCAACTGTTTGAGAATCCCCTGATGTAGATCTGCAGTTCACGTAACGCTGCAAGCACACCGGCACGGCTCTGCTGCTGGAATGTTAATCCGGGTATTACCGCAGTGATCGTCCGTAGAACGGCGGTTAATCCAGTGTTTGATGTGTCGCCAGCGGTTGTCTGTGTTCGCTCTACGGGCAGCGGCTGATGAGACTGCAGATATCATGACATAGATGGCGCCGTACAGGCCTAGGTAGAAGCTAGTTAGGGTTCATGTTCTATATATTTTAACTCTCATACTCCAACTTCGTCTCCAGTCTGATGTATGGGTGAACTAATGTATGAAGGAGAGAGATAAGAAGGGTGGAATAGTAGACGTGCTTGCGTGCTCATTTCTTAACCCTGAAAATAAAGTTCGTTTTCTGTGTTTCATTTTTTATCCTTCCCTAGCCGTTCTCTCCAGCTTTTATTTTCTATTTTGCTCCTTCTCAGATACTACATCATTCTCTTCCTTACTTTCTCTCTCAATGTTTTTTTTTCAGTCCTTCTCTCTCTCTCTCTCTCTCTCTCTCTCTCTCTCTCTCTCTCTCTCTCTCTCTCTCTCTCTCTCTCTCTCTTCTCTCTCTCTTCCCCCCCCCTCTCTCTCTCTCTCTCTCTCTCTCTCTCTCTCTCTCTCTCTCTCTTCATTTGTTCTCCAATACCTGTCTCACTATTTCCTCCCCATCGTCTGTCTCTTTGCTTTTTCTCTCAGTATCTTTCTCAGCCCCTCTCCTGCTCTAATGTGCTTTCTCCTACATTATTTCTCTCATTCTAGCTCCCCTCTTTCTGACTAAACCTCTTTTGCTCTCTTCATCTCTTACTCTTTCTTTTCTCCCTCCGGGCTTTTGACTAGAATCTGCTGACATTGAAATGTCTGAAATCTGTAGTTGAAACATTACCCACCCGGGCGTAATGGATTCACTGTCACACAATCAAATGCACAAGCATTCTAAATTAGATTTTTAAGAGCATGCATCTTTCCCGTTGCAACATACGATTGTGAGACCTGGACACTTACTAAACACGCGGAACAACACTTAAATGCCTTTGAATATAAATGTTATAGACACGTTCTAAGAATATCTTGGACACAGGAAAAGAACAAACGCATTCATACTGACAAGATCTGAATACTGAAGAAGGTTGGCTACTAAAGACGAAAAAGCAAAGAAAACTGACATTTTTTGGTCACTTAAACGTCATGAAAGTTATGAGAGAACAATAATGGAGGGGTATATGCCCGGTTCGTCGCTGGAGCTACGGAGTTCCTGCCTTGTGTGACGTTCCCGGCATGCAGGACAGTTGAAAGAGATAAAGCCATAGGAGATAAACCCGGTGCAATAAGACGACAAACTATGACCGCCCACGCTTATCGGCATGGCATACGATGATGTTACTGATTTTACTATTCCAGTGCAACTGCTTGTGCAACTTCTACCCCTACTAGATTTTGTATTCCAGCCCTAACACCCCACAAGAGAAAACCACATTCTCCAAGTCCCGACCTGAAGAGTTCGTCTGACGGGCGCCTGCAGAACTACTATATGTCTCATTAAGGCTGGAACAAAACCACCAACGGCAAAAGATCCCATTGTTGGGCCCAGAAACTGACAGCCCATTCCATTACTGGCAGAGGATAGCTGGCGAGGGTTGCCATTGTCGTCTGGCCGTAACACACAAGTGATTGACACCTCCCAGCTCTAGTCAGACACTCGCTTTGTCTCCTCGCCAACTTTACAGCTCGGTAGTTCTGTTTTGGGTTGCCCTGATTCCCCCCTTCTCCCCTTGCCCCCAACCCGGCTGCTGCAACAATATACTGTAACCTTCTTGTGCACACCATATACAGACTGTAGGACCGGATGTTGAAGGTTACAATTGTGTTGCTGCTTGTCCGCGACCGTTTCTGTCAGTTGTAAGACTAGTATAGACATTTTGGGGACTGCTGCCAAAGACCGAAATTCGTGGCGCACATCATTACGCAAGAGTGCAGTCACTTGCTTGAAGCAACCACAACTGCAAGAGCTGTGAAGATGAGGCTGGACAGAAAAATAACTGCAGGAGATCCTCCTCCTGGAGCGTCAAGCATACTTTGCCCACATTGTCTTTGAACATTTCGAGCCAAATCAGCCATCCTAGAACTCACGGCTCCATACTTTCAACCCCACTGGATGAAATGAATGGTCATCATCATTCCTGAAGTACAAACAACAACAGCACAGACAGTTCTATGAAAGACCAACAGAAAACAATCATCAGATCGACCAGAAAGCCACCAACACCAGCGCAAGTGGGTTACCATATTATTGACAGCCATAACGAATTATTTATTATTCTGCGCAAGAATAGGACTCCATCGATTATGCAGTCACATGTATAGACAATTTAAGATTGGCAAATTAGTCACGTGAGCACTAGTGGATTGGTGCCGCAGACTTCAGATCACATGCAACACACCAAGACAAATGAATGGGCCTATAGAAACAATATTGGACACCAATTTTTACGGAGTACAATTAGTTGCACATCATTTACTAGACATCACAGCCAACCCCAGCATGTATTTGCTGCGTGAGATTATCTAGATACATTTACATTCCGTATTTCGTTGTTACTTTTTTTTAACTGCCGACGACTCATACTATCTAAATCAACCAAAGCAGTCTGTTTCCAAGTCTTCTGCGACTGGCTTCAAAGCCGCGGGTAGGTATAACTGAGCGATTATGGAACTGCGTTCACCAATCACTGAGCTACAAGCGTTGGCTTATAGCCTGGGCATCATCATCACTATGTGCCCTGAAAGCTGGCGTAGGCGTTGATGTCTCTCCACAGATCTAGGTCCTTGGGTTCTGGATCCAAGGCTGATCATATTCCTCCATGTTAATGCCATGTAGCGTCGGAGGCAAGGGACAGTGATTTAGAATAAGATACGGAAATTGCGGCAAACAGAACAAGAAGAGTTAACCAAGAAGCGGCATAATACGCAAGTTGCTAGATGACGTCACGGCGTACTACGTCACTAAAGTTAGTTAGGTTTTGGGATGATCATGGAGCCGGTCGGATAAATAACAACACTGAAATATGAACGCAAATATCCAGCAGAAAGACATAGCGAACATGCCATCTAGTACTCTAGGAAGATAAGGAAAAAGGGGCATAGTCTGCATTACGGAGAACGATCGGAAGATGAAGATTTAACACAGAGAAAGTGAGGAAAGCATACTGCATCAGAACTTGCCGGTCGTTTGTCAAATAGAGGTCATGGCGTCAACACACACATAGCTCGGCGTAAGTAACACTGTTAGAATCATGGGCGTAATGTAGTTTGCAGAACGATGGACCGTATGAAATTTACTCGTCATTGATGAAAGTAGAAGGAATCGGACTCTACAGTTAAAATTAAATATTTACAAATGATTATTAATTATCTTTTACCGGCCCTCCCATTAACATGGGAACGGTGACGTTGTTATATTGTACGGACGATTGCCGCCAATAAAGATATATTTGACAAGGAACGCCAGCATTGATGAACTCATTTCGTTAATATTTATGCTGGCTCCTGTTGAGCTGCAATGTTGTTTTACTAGACGACGAGCATAATATTAGAGGGAAACAGCATAGCAGTCACCGTCTCAGTCCATCGGGCATCATTTCTCTTGGTCTGCCTCTGCCTCCTTCCCCATTGATACATCCCGTGGTCACGATGTGCTCCAGTGCCTCTCAACTCATCACATGACAAAATAAAGCTGTTTGTCTCTTTCTTATTGTTGTATATAATGTTCTACATTCATTAGCCTCTTCTAGGCAATTTTAGTTAGTTACTCTGGCAGTCTAAGGTACTTCCAACATTCGTCTCAGGAACCACATTATCGCTGATTCCAAGCTCCTCTCAATTTATTCATTTACATTCCTTAATTGACTTTTTTTGTTTGTTTTGTTCGCATAACCTTTACAGGACATCGCTGTCAACATCAGCATCTTTCAGCCGATTGTTTATTTCTTGGCAATATTACGCTTAGTAGTTTGCCATTGCTTTCTGAACGACCGGCTCGTAAGTTACCCACGTGGAGAGAACCGCTACCTATTCTAGCATATGTCACGTTACTCGCGAGAGTATACAGGATTACGGAGAAAGACGTTAAACACTAGGCTAGAGAGACCGGCCTTAATTGACTACCATACAATAAAACAAGTTCTATATAACATTTTAGCACTCTGTACCATATGCACTGATACTGACATAATATATATATATATATATATAAGATACTTTTCATTTTGTGTAATGTTGCGTTTGCTTGACCTATTCTGCCCTTAATCTCTGTTGCACATCCTACACTTGATATTTTAATTGTCCCAGGTTTGTAAATGTATCAACTTAATTAAGCATTTTCCATTTTATTATCTCACAATTTGTGTCACCATTGTCTTTGCAATAACCATTGTTTCTGTTTTCTTGATTTAAAACTAGCTCCAAAACAGTAATCTGCTACAGGTTTGTGGTGTTATACGGCCATTACATTTTGTAAGCCTGAATTATGCAAGCAAGATTAGGTGACCAGTGTTTTTCCTCACTAGTCAGACCGCGTTCTTGACTTTATCAGTCCGATCTTCTATGGATTACACTGAAACGCCAAAATAGATATGTTGTGAAAGTCATTTGTGTGTGCACTATCTATTAGAATATTCTACAAGATACAATTGAAAACCGTAAACTGATTAGAGCAATTAGACGCAGATAGTCCCAATTTTTGAGTTACGTAATGAGAAGAAATAAAATAGAGAACTCTGTGACAACTGGCAAGATTTGGGGGAAAAGAACAAAGGAAGGAAGAGAAGTAAATACCCGGAAAGCTTGGACACGTGCCATGGTCAAATAACCCCGGGGCTTATGTTGTATGTTTAGAAGGGTTTCACAGATGCAGTGCGAAACCCAACGTAGGTTTCGACCAAAACATGGATATGCCTTAGGTTCATACCAGAATACTTCTTCTTCTTCTTCGTTCATCCGGAGTTTTTTTCCGGATGTGATTGCGTTGTGCCTGTTTACAGCAGAGCTGCGTTCTTGCGCCGTTAGGCCGACACATCCGACATACCAGAATACGATCAGAGTTGCCAGAGGTGGGTTGTGCTCAAAATTTAAATCTCAAATCCCGAAACAATCAAATAAATCAAAGAAAGATGGGTGATGGAAAATGGGAATTAAGGGTGTGTCAAAGTTATGGCTTAAACATTGTTAATATGGTAGCAGATATGATGTATTATAACGCACTGATGTTTTGGCGATATATATGCCTATGGCTAGATACAGGAAGTGGCTTAAACGATTAATCGTCCCATAGCACTCAACGAGTTAAAATACAAGAGGATCAATTTCAGTATATCGGGTTTATCTCCCCCCGAACCCCCCCCCCCCCTACCCACCCCAACCAAACACCCCCCCCCCCTCAAAAAAAGTCTCACCGAGCACGAACTCCGTAGCCCCGGCGACGACCCGAGAAAATGGCACCCGTGAATCCCAATAATATAGTTCGGAATCGAACCCACAATCCATGGAGCTCGAGGCACGTGGCCTACCCACTTCCCCACGGAGAATCCATCATATTGTGTGTATGTATATACAACCCCAACTCAACCATCGTAGAGAAACACCTCTGAACACACCCAACCCGAATTCTTAACGCCAGCCATTAAACTCTCTCGCGAACACAATTCTACACCTCGTTTTGCATTCGACCTTTCCTGTCTACAAAACAGCCTCAATTGACTTCACCGGAGTAAACAATCAGCTTGCTTCTCTGGGCACCCTCTTCCCCCATTACCCCCAAAATACGGCTCATGTCAGGTTTTAAACCCTCGTCCGCCCTGCTCATGAGTGCCCTACCCGGCTAAACCCATAATATGTCCAAAATGCTAATGTTGTACAAGAAGAATCCACGTCAATTAACGCTGACAAATGTCTAATTCCAATTTCACAGAGACCTTGCCTGTCGATATTCTAGCGCGTAAATCAGACACTGTCTCTAAATATATGCGCGCTGACATTTGGCAAAAGTGTCTTTCCTAGGTTTCAGTTTCATGTCTGTACAAGACTTCTTGAAACTTGTAAACAATATTAAATAACACACAGTAATGCAGCCTTACAGAACACAATTACAGTATTTTAAAAAATCTTTTTATTGTTTTCTTTTTCTTCGCTGCCTCGCTTTGAACTGAAGCGTATGTCCATACACGAATACTTCTAGTAGGTGCTGGACTGAAGTTTTGCATGTGGATTAGCTTTCCCTCTATACAGTGTCCCTCGCCATCAGGCGAACCCACACCGACTTCAGAGGTACTTGTAATTGACGTCCCCAAGTCAGGGACGATAGGTCAATATGTTTGTCCAGCTGTCCGGTGTAGGGATTGAACCCCTTACCTCGGCATCTGCACACCGGATGTTTGAGAACATGCGTTCTTATCCATTCGGTCATGCTGACCTACCAATTATAGTATCACAGCCGGGGATTCTGAGATGAGTAGCACATTTTTTTTCTCCATTTTTTATGTTCATTTTCTTCCCATTATCATTTACTCATCGTTCCATTCTTCTCATCCCGTTCTCGTGCCTTAAAATAGTCACTGCAATGTCTTCCCCGTGTTTGTATGTTGTGTGTTGTGTATTTATCTGTATGCTGATGAAGGCTAGTCGCCTGTGCTCTCCGTAATTGTGTTCAGTAAAGCTGCATAACTTCGAGTTATGTTATATTGTTTACATTTCCACAGCTTTCCCGCCGTTCCACTAACTGTATTCTTGAAACTTGGCACAATGGGGAGTAATCCCGTCTGAGATACTGTCGCAGGGCTGTGAAGTATCAGGTTTCAACATAAATTACGTTATGAGATCGTGCCAGTTGTCACCAGCTCCTGTCCTTGCTAGGAGCTGGGCTAGCTTTGTGGCTAGCAGGCCCAGAGACCTTGTGTTCGAACCCCTTCAAGACTAGATTGTGTGTCATTGACTTGTTCTTCCAGGTCGCCCCAAGCCTAGAGTAAGTACCATGGACTTTCCTCGGAAGCAAAAGTGGCATATATGCTGATGTATGGGCATTCAGTTAAAGTTAGAAGTTAGTTAGTTGCATGTCCTTTAAAGGACGCTGCAGTCAACCACAACATTTATTGGATGTTTATGATTTAATAGTCAATTTTAGTTCGGTTGCTTAGCCGTTGTTTTCTGAAAAGGCCGACGTTTCATAGCATGGAAATCAAAAAGCTGTCTGCTTCCAAATCGCCATGTGCCAGATTTCGAACCGTGGACGTGGTATATCGGGGAGTTATGAAACTGCGAGTTTCACTATCCCCGAAAGACACAAACGCGTGGTCTCGTCTCACTGTAAGATCAAATAGCACTGTCTGTCTGTGTCTGTCTTTGTCTGTCTCTGTCTCTCTGTCTCCCTCTGTCTCTTTCTGTCTCTGTTTCTATCTTCCTCTGTCTCTATCTCTTTCTGTCTCTGTCTCTCTGTGTCTCTCTGTGTGCCTCTCTGTGTGTGTCTCTCTGTCTCTGTCTGTTTCTCTCTGTCGCTCACGCTGTCTCTCTCTGTCTCTCTCAGTCTCTCTCTGTGTCTGTCTCTCTCTCTATCTGTCTCTGTCTGTCTGTCTCTGTCTGTCTGTCTGTCTCTCTCGCTCTCTCTCGCTCTCTCTCTCTCTCTCTCTCTCTCTCTCTCTCTCTCTCTCTCTCTCTCTCTCTCTCTCTCTCCTATCGTTGTGTATATTGTTCTACTTTGACCAGCCTCTTCCAGTGAACATTTATTATTTCTCCGGCCGTGGAAGGTATCCGTAATACTTCCATGAATGTACAGAACAGACAACAAAACACACAGTAGCAATTGTTTACATGCACCAGGAAAGAAAGGGGCAGAAACAACAAATGTGTCAGCAACTCAAGAATCAGACAGATACAGCAAACTGGTTATAGAAATTAGATGTGGACAGTTAAGGTTTGATGAGGAGAAATAAACATGAAAATAGCGGCAATCTTGATAGCAAACGAGCACTGGGATGACAAAGAGATAAAAACTTGGCTGTATGACAAAATTAGAGAACTTGGTGACAACTGGCAAGATCAAGGGGAATAGAACAAGGGGAGGACAGAGAAGTAAATACCTGGATGGCTTGCCCACGTGGCATGGTCGAGACAGGAACACAGAGCTGATCCACGACTCTGGTGATCGAGTGAGATGGCAGAACATGACCATCCACGCTTATCGGCATGGCACATGATGGAGGGATGGATGGATGGAAGAATCGGAGATGTGGTTCCTGAGACTAATATTTTGAATATCTTGGACAGCCTAGGTAACCAACTACGACTGCCAAGAAAATGTTAATGAACCTTGACAGACAATAGTTTGTAAAATAGGGTTATCTTTCCATAACACAAAGCCTGGGCTGAATTTAGAGACCATGTGTTGCCCATGCAGCATGATCCCTCTCTCGGCCTGCCTAGTTTACTCCAGAGGAAAGGTAACACCTATACATCTGGAACAAGACAAGTTGCAGAACTGCCGGATCAGCAAAGCAATGCTCTAACTGTCCGCCTGTCAGAGCTTCGATCCTAGACCAGTTACCAACCAAGGCTTAGGGCATGGTCTGCCTTGCCATAACATTTAGTCTATAGGTTGCATTTCCTCACACCAGGATAAGGCTTGTACCCTCCCATTGCGCTCTTCCGCCCGGAGCCGTTAGAACAATGTGGGGTGTCCGGGTTTAGTAAGCGCCGCCCAACATTCGGCGATAACAGAAAGCAGATAATGCCGTCTACTTCTTCTTCTTCTGCTGCGTTCATCCGGAGTTTCTTTTTTTTCGGATGTGACTGCGTTGTGCCTGTTTACAGCAGAGCTGCGTTCTTGCGCCGTTAGGCCGACACATCCGACTTCTGCGGGCATTTGTTGACCGGGTTAACCTTCCCGGGGGTGCCGTCTACTGTCATACGGTAGCTCAGTTATATCTGACTCAGTCCTGACGCAAAATAATGATGAAAGTAGAACATAATATACAACTATAACAACAGAGACAAACATCATTCTTTGGTCATGTGATGAGAAGATGGACGTTGGAAAACACGGCAACGGTCAGAAAGATAACTGATAGAAGAGGCAGGTCAAGAGAAATATGTTGGATGGACGTTGAGGGTGGTGTGGAGGGATATAGTCAGGAGGGTTGATCCAGAGCACCAAGGGCCGAGATCTGTGGAGAGGCCTTAACGCCTACGCCAGCTGGCAGGACACGTGATGAGGATAAAGACAAGAGCCCTTTTGCAGGCCTTATAGGATACTGAGCATAAGGTGGACATAAGGTGGGCATAAAGTGGGTATAAAGTAGGCATAAGGCTGGCATAACGTGGCATAAATTGGGCATAAGGTGTGCATAGGGTGGGCTTAAGGTTGGCATGAAGTGGGCATAAAGTTGGCATCCGGTGGGCATAAAGTGAGCATCAGGTGGGCCTCAGGTTGGCGTAAAGAGATGGGCTCATAGTTTGACAGGCCAATCGGTACACTGCTGGGTGACGTGATCAGTCTCACTCCTGCCGTCTTTACATTCCTCGGCATCCTTTTTATACCGTTAAACCAAAAGCCTAAGTTAAATGAGCAATTACCTCCCGAAGTGAATTCGAACTCATGTCCAGAGTACCCTAAGGGTGAGTGCCTACCCACACGACTGCCGCCCATACTCATTATTAAATGCATGATTAAATAAGTACTCACGACGCAGTAGAAACGAATCTAATTCTTAACCAATACACGTTACGCCATTCTTTCGAAAGGATTCTTCAGGAAATTTTTTAAGAAGTTAAAATAACGAAGATGTTCCTGGTCAAAACGAACGAAGCAGAGATATGGTTTGCCATGCCTTCTGCTAATAAATTACTCTAAACAAGATGGCCGTGCCCGTGAATAAATTTCCAAATTGCATTTTCTAACAAAGTGAATGGGATTATCCTTGTAGTTGATTTGAAATATCCATGTTATCATTCAATATGATCCTTAATCCTTGAGCTCCTGTTACGCTGTCGTTCCTGTATGGAGGTTAATTTGCATAAGTCAACACCTCGCTAGTTTATTGGCTTGTTCTGTCCACACGTAATTCTCGTTTCCAGCGAGACGACTCTAGCACCCATAATGTACGGCTATTCGTCACTTCCTTTTTTCTCAGACACGCGGTATGGAAAATGGCGAACTGCTGGTTGTCGAGGCTTATGTAAACGCTGTAGACCGATTCACCATCCACGCACGGTCAACACTTTTCCTGGTCCCGAACTCGGGGAAGATGTTGTTCCTACGGGTGATACCAGCGCCTTGGGTGTTGCTCAAACTTCTGCAGATGTTGTTGGAGTATTCGACATGGCTGTCAGACAGGAGGAGCAAGTGGGCGGGAAAAGAAAAGAGATGAAAAGCAATGAATGTGTTTAGCTGAATACTGAATAAGGAATGGGGTCTTTCATGGGTTGCTGTATGTCTTAGTGTCTGACATTTCTTCTCGTTATTTTTGTTACGTCTTCTTCTTTTTCATCATCATCATCATCATCATCATCATCATCATCATCATCATCATCATCATCATCATCATCATCATCTTCATCTTATTCTTCTTCTTCTTCTTCTTCTTCTTCTTCTTCTTCTTCTTCTTCTTCTTCTTCTTCTTCTCTCTATCTTTCTTTCTTTCATTCTTTCTTTCTTTCTTTCTTTCATTCTTTTTTATGTCTTTACTTATTTCTTACCTCCTTCTTCTCCTCATCCACTTGCCTTTCTTTGTGTATACAATTTCAAAAATAAACATATTTATGTCCCATGCAGTGCCGTGCCATGTCGTTCCGTTCCGCTCAAAATGACAGATTGTCACCTCAGTTGGGGTGAGCTGTGTGTATATATAATTTATATGTTCAGAGAGACAAAAAAAATAAACACAGAAGCTACAAATATATAAACATTGAATCCACAAACATATAAACATTTAAACCACAAACATATGAACATTTCAACCACAAACATATAAACATTTAAACAACAAACATATAAACATTTAAACCACACACATATAAACATTTAAACCACAAACATATAAACATTTAAACCACAAACATATAAACACATAAGCCACAAACAAATAAACACATAAGCCATCAACATATAAACAAAGGCGTCGCAAACATACAAACACGGGAACTACAAACATATAAACCAGAAATCACAAACAATATATTGTACGATTTATTGCCTGGCTTATTTCGCTACATCTCGTCAGGTGCATACTGCAGAGTTATATATAGCATATGAAGAGAATAAATGAATAATACTTTAGCTGAAACAAGTAAAACACACAGCCACAGATATTGTTCGAATATGGAGCATCTGTTATTCCCACGGTAATTTCACATTTAACATGAACTCTTTCTGTTTGCATAAAACCGACAGAGTGGCACCTTACAGTCTTGACAGACCAAAGTGTGTGAGTTGGAATGTGGCCAATATTCCATCACAATGCCTGGGCAGAGCTTCAGAGAAACATGTGGCGCCCAAACGACATGTTCCCTCACTCGGCCTAGTCTTGTGTATTCCAGAGGAATGGGTAACCAATACGTCTGGCACAAGGTAGGCTGCAGACGCTGGCGGCGCAGCGTCGAATCCACCGAGACCTCGCCACCACGAGCCGGTGGCGAGTTATGGCCAGACCCTGACACCCAAGGGGCCCGGCCTAGAGGCGTTCAGCCAAGTCCCACAGGTGAGGGCCTCGTACGCGTCCGGACCGTAAGGGCGCGCACATCTGTCGATCACAGTTGTCCGGACCTGTGTAAAGCGTGCACTATCATCAGACTCTCCGCCTGACTTATAGCGGACCCCGCGACCAGCGGGAATAGGCCCACTAGAGCTACCGCAGGAGACATTACTTGTCTGTTGCGAGCAATGTCTCCCATCCCTCCGCTGTGCGGCTCTCGCGACCAGCGAGAATAGGCCCGCCGGAGATTATGCTCGTCTGTTGCGAACAAATCTCTACCGAGATGAACTGAATAAGTAAAGAAACGATAAAAGTAGTGGTATTTCAATTTCGCTTGCGCTCCCACCTATGCTACACCCTTCATGTGTCTTCACAAAGTCGGACTAGAGTCAAGCTCAACAGGGTCTTCTTTCCCCGCTGATTCTACCAAGCCCGTTCCCTCGAATACTTACTGAATAAGTAAAGAAACGATAAAAGTAGTGGTATTTCAATTGCGCTTGCGCTCCCACCTATGCTACACACTTCATGTGTCTTCACAAAGTCGGACTAGAGTCAAGCTCAACAAAACCGACTAGCATTACCTAATTACTAACGTCTCACTACATTTGAGTGTCTAGTTGATCAAGCACCGCGGTACACTTGTTCCTGAAGCGGGGCGCGGTCGTTATTTGGGGGTGACAGGTTCGAGTTCCGGTCGGTAACTATAGTTTTCAAGTTTTATGTTGTCTAGTGCGTCCTCTAGTCTCTACTTCCTTCTTCTCACTTCTGTGAGTTCTTATCACTTCTGTGAGCTCCAAACAATACACTTGTGTTTGTTGTTTATTTATGAACTGCACTATATTTGAGCAATCGTTTACTGTTCGTCAAATACAGTATACTAAACGCGTTTGCTTTCTTCACGTTATGGCCATAGTGCATGAGGTGTTGAGAAATCGACGAGGCGACAACATAACTGATACAAATGTATCACCTCTACGCTAAATGAAGGTTGGGTTGTATATTATCGCAAAAGTATGGAAGTATTTCAGCGTGGCTAAGACATTACGAGTTACCTAGTTAGTACCAACATCATCATGTGCTTTGTCTATAAGTATGGATGGTCATTGTTCATCATCTTTTCCTCTTCCCCTCCTACTTCTGCTTTTGTTTCTTTGTAGTCGTGCAGTCACCAATCTTGAATCCGGTCTGTGTTCTTGCCTCGATTATGCCATATAACCTAGATGTCCACGTATTTCTCTCAATGTCTTCCTTTTGTTCTTTTCCCATTACATTGCCACTTGTCACTAAGTTTTCAAGTTTTTTGTCCCTTATTACCTGCCCACAATATCGAGACCATTTACGTTTAATTCCTCTAATCAGTTTACCGTTTTCATTCCCAGCAACGCATATGTGATTCATGAGATGAATGTTGTGAATACATAGGACTGCCAGTGTAACTTACAACGGTTGCTTGGAAGAGGCTAATGAAACCAGAGCTGAAATTGAGACGGAAGTTCAACGGTCGGAGAAGAGAGGCTGGCTCTCCGGGTCAGGTTAAAAGGTGCATTGAAAATAAAAGTGCCGTGAGAAAGGTTCCGGTCATGATGCATCAGCTACATGAGTTTGGCCTTCCCGATGTTAAAGTGGCTGTTGGTTAGACACGTGTAGCGGCGAATTAGTCAGGCGATTGCAAACAGTCGCGAACATATGTCTAGAAGCAAGCATACAGAGAACGAATGCACGACAGAAGAAAGACAGAGTCTTGACCCCCAGAGTGTAAAGAAGATAAATACACCGAAAAATGCGCTGAGGGGAGGGACACATCTGACGATCAGAAGCCCATTGTTGCTGGTACTACATTGGAGTTTATACAACTTGCAGATCCTGTTCATTGGCTTCAATGATTACATAACTGTGAGCTAACGATAGAAAAAAAAAAGGCGTTTTAACTTAAATCTGCCAGGTAAGGGCACATTTTTCTGTCCTTATTTTGTCAAAAAGCACGACTTGAGAATCACCTCTGAACACGAACAAGGAGTTGCAGACAAGTCTTTTAAAGTACGTTTCGAGATTTACCTACCCTGGGCGAGCACGTCCGGAGATTTACTTCCCCTGAAT
>JACEFZ010010359.1:0-17500 GCA_014155875.1 Cepaea nemoralis | reverse complement strand
AATCAAACCCCTGACCTCCGGGAACGCCAAGCGAGTGTCTAGTCACTACGCCACCGCGGCTCCACTCATTATACCCCAAACCGTTTTTACAGGCAATGATAGATACCCATATAAAGCACAGAAAACAAGTAGAAATTAGATGACATAACAGGAAACAGGAGAACGTGTTTTTTTGTTTTGTTTTATTTGTTTTTTTTGTTTATTTGTTTTTTATTTTTGTATTTTGCCATTGTTCCCTTTGAACTCACGCGTAGTCATACACGTAGTACTACAACTATGTATGTCAGGTCTTAGTCAGATATGACTGAGCTACCGTATGACAGTAGACGGTACTACCTGCTTTCTGTCAGCGCCGAATGTTGGGCGGCGCTTACCAAACCCGACACCCCACATTGTGCCAACGGCTTCGGGCGGAAGAGCGCAATTGGGAGGGTACTAGCCTTATCCTGGTGCGAGGAAATGCAACCCAAAGACAAAATAAGTCATGGCAGGGCAGACCAGGCCCTAAGCCTTGGTTGGCAGCTGGTCTAGGATCGAAGCTCCGACAGGCGGACAGTTAGAGCATTGCTTTGCTGATCCGGCAGCTTCTGCAGCTTGTCCTTGTTCCAGATTATAGGTGTCAACTTTCCTCTGGAGTGAACTAGGCAGGCCGAGAGAGGGATCATGCTGCATGGGCAACACATGATCTCTATATTTTAGCCCAGGCTTTGTGCTATGGAGAGGCAATAAAAAGAAGTGCACCTGCTGAAAACCTTGACTGGATAAATCATCACTGATAAGAAACAGCAGATGGATAGATGGGTCGAGCACTATTTAGAGCTTTACTCAAGTGAGACCTAAGCTAGCGGATGATGCCCTCAACGCCATAGAGGCCCTGCCAACTCTTGACCACCTGGACACACTTCCCACTATAACAGAAGTTAAGTGTGCTATAAATGAGCTTGCATCTGGCAAGGCTCCAGGTAAGGATGGGATTCAATAGAGGTAATCAGGAGTGGACAAGACACACTCGCTCTACAGATCCACCAGCTAATAGAGCTATGCTGGCGAGAAGGACAAGTCCCACAGGATTTCAAAGATTCAAACATCATAACGCTGTACAAGAACAAGGGAGATCGGAGCGACTGTAACAACTATAGGGGTATCTCACTACTGTGTATTGTTGGGAAAGTATTTGCCAGAATTGTCCTGCACAGACTTCAAGTCCTGGGAGATCAAGTCTACCCCGAATCACAGTGCGGCTTCCGTCAGAACCGGTCTACCATTGATATGATATTCTCATTGCGACAGATGCAAGAAAAATGCCGGGAACAAAATCAGCCACTGTTTATTGCCTTCATCGACCTCACAAAGGCATTCGATTTTGTCAGTCGTGAGGGTCTGTTCAAAGCACTAAAGAAGATTGGCTGCCCACCAACTCTTCTGTCCATTGTGGAATCGTTCCACACAGGCATGAAGGGTATAATCAAGTTTGATGGCTCAACTTCAGAAGAGTTTGAAATCAAGAGTGGAGTTAAGCAAGGTTGTGTACTATCCCCCACCCTCTTTGGGATATACTTTTCACTTCTACTGAAATATGCCTTTCGTGATCAGGATGACGGTATATACATTCACTCACGCTCAGATGGTGGCCTCTATAATGCTCAGAGATTGAAGGCCAAGACCAAAATTAGCAGGGTACTAATCAGAGAGTTGCTTTTTGCGGATGATGCTGCGATTACGACCCACTCTGAGGAAGAATTACATCTACTATCTGCATTCTCCATTGCTTGTTCTGAATTTGGTTTAACAATTAACAAAAAGAAGACACAGATTATGTCACAAGGTGCACATGGTGTACCATCAATCTTTATTGACGACGCCGAACTGGAGATAGTAGACCATTTTACATATCTAGGATCAGAGGTAAATAGCAAATTATCCCTCGATCAGGAAATCAACATCAGGATTGGCAAGGCAGCAACAACAATGAACATGTTAGCAAAAAGAGTCTGGGAGAACAGGAAGCTTACTGCCAAAACAAAAGTCCTCGTCTACCAAGCCTGTGTCCTTAGTACTCTTCTTTATGGCAGTGAAACCTGGACAACTTACTCACGCCAAGAGAAACGTTTAAACAGCTTTCATATGCGGTGTCTGCGAAGAATACTTGGTATTAAGTGGCAAGACAAAATCACAAATACTGAAGTATTGGAAAGATCAGGTTGTGTGACGGTGTATTCCATGCTCAGTCTTCGTAGACTTAGATGGATAGGACACGTTAGGAGGATGGATGATGGTAGAATACCAAAGGACATCTTTTTTGGGGAATTACAGACGGGTAGGAGATCTCAGGGTCGGCCTCTACTACGATACAAAGATGTGTGTAAGCTGGACATGATTGATACAGGCATTGATAATGCACATTGGGAGCACGTCGCCGCTGAACGTGTTGCATGGAGGGCAACTATCAGAAATGGAATAAAGACAAAGGAGAAAATGATTGCAGACAAAGCCCAAATAGAGCGTGAGAGACGTAAGATGGTGCAAAATGGTGGAAGTGACCATGTTTTCACATGCACCTACTGTGGGCAGACATTTGCAGCAAGAATTGGCCTTACCAGCCACACTCGCCACCGCCATGGATCGTAGTTATTAAGCCTTTTTGAAGCACAATGTACCAAACTATCGTCTGTCAAGACGGAAAGGTGCCAATGAGTACTACAACATCTAGTCGCTGGACTTATTTGTGTACGTAGATTAGTTTTCCCTATTACCAGTGTCCCTCGCCATCAGCCGAACCCACTCCGACTTTTAAGGTACTTGTGATGTACGTCCCTAAGTCAAGGACGAGAAATCGACATTTTAGTCCAACTGTGTAGGGATTGAACCTGCTACCTCGGCATCCTACAGGAGAACCTGAATGTTATGCCTACACACTTCCTATATCTTCTAAGAGCGCTAATCAATACAGTTGATTTTATTTTTCGTGGTGTTTCAATGAACTCTGGGATTCTTCAATATTGATATCTGCATTTGCTCAAAATATTTATGTGTTGTCACTCAAAGGTGCAGGCATGTGTAACGTGTGCATTCTATCGTAACCATACAAGAGTTAAAGTTATGGCAAATATGCAAGCATGTATAAAGCGTGTATTCTACCTTATCTAGGTAAGAGTTAAAGTTAAGGCAATAATGCAGGCATGTGCAAAGTGTGTATTCTGTCTTATCAGGCAAAAGTTAAAGTTAAGGCATTAATGTAGGCATATGTAAAGTGTGTATTATATCTTATCCAGGCAAGAGTTAAAGTTAACGTCGCGTTGTTTCAAACTTCATAGTTAACGTCGCGTTGTTTCAAACTTCATAGTTAACGTCGCGTTGTTTCAAACTTCATAGTTAACGTCGCGTTGTTTCAAACTTCATTGTTAAACTGCGTACATCCATCTCCTGTCATTTTGTGTGTTTGTTGCTCGGACAGAAAACATCCGGCGAAAGAAAAGTAAACTCAACAGACAAATCATAACGGAAAAAAAAAATAAACATTATGTATAAAATCTCAAAAGAATGTCAACTTTTCTTTCTTCTTCTTCTTCTTTCGTTCGTCTGAAATATGTTTATAACTGCAATGTTGTCTCTTGTATGAATCTAACAGTCTTTTTTAGTTCACTCAGCGGTCCATAGAGTTTATCTTCCACTATTGTCTCTGTAGGCCAGAAGGTTCGCCTGGATATGTTGTAGTTTGGGCAATCCTGGAGTATGTGCTCTGCTGTCTGCGACGCCAAACCACATGTACACATGACTGAGTCACCAGTCTTAAATTTTGTATACATGTGGGTGCGTAATGTATTGTGTCCTGTTCTGAGACGCAGAATAATTACTTGTTCCTGTCCGTTCATAACATGGTAGTCGTCTTGAGTAGGTTTTGGTGGCCTTCTGACTGATTTAATCATTCTTTTCTTTTGGCGGTATGTAATGAGAACATCAGGCTGTTCTTCTTTTGCTTCTTCCTTAGCCAATTGATCAGCTCTGTCGTTTCCGGGTACTCCACAGTGGGATGGTATCCACTGCATGGTGACCATATGCTGACTGCTAAGTTCAGAAAGTAGTGTCCTTAGTACTGGCAATTTCCCAGACAGGAGCGCCTCGAGTACTGATTTAGCATATGTCAGTAGCACCATAGGTTGTGTACCATGGCTGGTATTTAGTAATTTCTCTGTTGCTTTCTTGATTGCCTCAATTTCAGCACCATAGTCTTGGCAGTACTTTCCTGTTGGAACTCTGGCCGTGTCCCTAGTATTATTTGGGTATTCCTCTAAACATAATGTTTGTCAACATAAACCCTATGAGTTTCCACGGCCTTTCGCCGTTAATTTTCTTTATTTTTTTTTAAATTTGGGTTTGGCGGTTACCCCAGACCAGCTGCCCCCACCCCCATTTTTTTCGTGTGGACCCTTAGTCTCACTGTGAGCTATTGCTAATTTAATTTGAAGCTATGTGATGAGTTTTTATTTGATCATCCCGGCCTCCGACCAGACCAAGCGCACTACTGGTGAGCAGCAAATGCACCCGATCCTAGTCAAAAGACCGAGAAGGATCATCCCGGCCTCCGACCAGACCAAGCGCACTAGTGGAGGGGGGCAGAAAATGCACTTTGATCTTAGCTAGAAAGCCGTTAATTTTCTTTAGAGTGTGGGAGGCCTAAAGAGGCCCGTAAAAAATGTGGCTTCCCCGCAGAGGGGGAGAGCACCATTCAGAAAGGACCAACAATGGACGTCATTATCATCGGACATACAGTTTTATTAATTAAACATGAACATTGAACGACAAAAGTTGATTCTAACATTTAAGTAAGTAAAGTTTAAACAAATTTTCTATAAGAGATTTCATTGCCTTTTTCTCAAGGTTATAAGATTTGACTAAAGAATTGACTCGTTTATTTGTTAAAGAAAAGCAAAGAGATTTCTTAGTTAGTTAATGATATGGTGGTTAGGTATACAATTTTCTTTATCAATTTCTAGTAATCTCCCTTATCGAGTAATCTATTTGATTATTGCTCACTGGATTTTAGGAGGCCTGGTGTTCCTTGCCAGTGAGAAGTCCTGATCGTTCGGGTCCACATCGATTGACGGACGTCAGTTGCGGCGATTGGGCAATCTTGAGCATAGCCTACGATGGGTGACGTTGTGATATTATGTTGTGATAATTTGGTGTATCCAGCGTGTGCCACGTGGTTACACACCCGCTTCACACGCCAGTGATACGTGGCTTGGTTCCGGATCCGGTCAGGGATATGCACTACTGACGAGCTCAAACGAGATCGAAACTCGAGTATAGTGCTTCCATATTGACGTGGATAGGCATTAGATTCATACCAGAATACGATCAGCGTTGCCAGTAGTGGGTTGGGCTCAATATTTAAATTTCAAATCCCGAAACAACCAAATAATCTATTTTATCATATGTCAAATTATGCCTATTAGTGGAAGGATAAAACTTTTAATATAATATAGAGGTGACAAAGATAAATCTCTATATATATATATATATATATATATATATATATATATATATATATATATATATATATATATATATATATATATATATATATATATATAAAACAGAGTGTATGTGGCTTTGTTTGTGTGTTTGTGGTCAGCTATGTATGTCTTGGATGCGTTCGATAACGGTACATCCGATTGAGATGAAATTTTCTACACGTCTTCCTTTCATTCCTGTGCAACCGACTATAATAGTTTCTTAGTGTAAAATCTTCTACTTATTTAATAACATTTACTTTTTTCATTTTCATTATATAATGTCTATATAGCAGGGGGACTTCACTCTAGAAAAGTTATTTCAAGGGGCATAACTTTTAATAACATTTCTATATACTTTATAGTCATATTGTTGGACTTACTTGCACTATTGTTAAACTCTTTGTCTATAGTTATTTTCAGGCATATGAGTTATAATAAATAATGATATAATCTTTAAGGCATTTTCAAAGTTTGCATAAAAATAATGCATAATGCATAACATTGTAACCCATCTTTTTCTGCTTACAGAACTTATCAACTGTCATGTCGGTGATTAAAAACAGTTTTCATTAAAAATAATGAATGGTGTGTGGAAGGACATTCTTTTAAGTTACTGTTTACCGGCGAAACCACGCCGGGTCAGATAGATAGACAGACAGACAGATAGTCGGGAACGGAAGCTTATTTGACTACTTATATGAATGAATTAAATGACATGCTCCCCACCAGGGATTGGGTGAAGCCGGGCCGGGTCAGCCAGACAGACAGACAGACAAACAAGCAGACAGACAGACTGATAGATAGATAGATCCCCTCCAGGGCCTGGGCGAAGCCGGGCCGGGTCAGCTAGTTATTTATAAAATTCTCAAATACCTAAAATAAAGCTTTAAATGTGCATAAACACATTCTATTCGAGTCAAAGCCATTGATGAGAACGGAACAATTCAACGGGTGAAAGATATTGACAATGGACACACCAGTACTCGTCCGGACAATCCCAGTAGTCGCCCGATAAGTGCGGTATCGGTGCTGAAATCAGGAAGGACAAGATCATAAGGGGGACAATAAGTTATTCGTGTGTCCTTTTACAGGACTTTACAGTCAACAAGAAAGTCCATAAGTAACAAATGAAACTCATAAATTGACCAGACTGTAAATTGATTCATCATCATCAAGTGCCGTGCCAGCTGGTGTAGGGTGTCATGGCTCTCCAAAAATTTATGTCTTTGGTGTTCTGGATCAATTCTTCTGCTGATACTCCTCCATGCCACCGTTTCAATCCATCTAGTATCATATCTCTTGGTCTGCCTCTGCCTCTCTTCCCCTCGATCTTTCCAGTTGTCATGATGTTCTCCGTGCCTCTCTTCTCATCACCAAAGAAAGCATTTTGTCTCTGTCTTATTGTAGTATATAGTGTTCTAGATTCATTAGCCTGTTTCAGGCAGTCGTTGTTAGTTACTCTGTCAGCCCAGAGAATTCGCAACATTCGTCTTAGGAACCACATCTCTGTTGCTTCCAAGTTTTTCTCAGTTTGTTCATTTACATCCCAAGATTCACTGAAATACAACAAAGCAAGTTTTATATAGAACTTCAACACTTTCTTTACTACATTGAATGATCGTGACTTATTGCACAAGATACTTTTCATTTTCTTAAATGCAGCTTTTGATTGCCCAAGTCCCCTTTTGCTGTGTGTCCACCGTGACGAGGTAGAGGAGCTTGAGTGTTCCAATGACCCCAAGAGCTATGCCGACGGTAGCACAGCTACTGGTAGGGTCACCCATGTCGGACAGGTCAAGGGAGAGGGACCAGACCAAACGTCACACAAATCTGCTGCCTTGTAGGTAGACTGGGGACAGTCAAAGGTTAGGGAAAGCACCCCGAAAAATGCTTGTCGAAATCGGATGTACTGAGCCACAGGCTTGACAAGGCAGTGCAACGTAACTTAATTCATGATGTCACAAATTAAAATTAATCGTTATAGTGCTACTCCCGCGAAGTCCCATCAGGCGGTGATAGTGCCGGGCCCCCTGCCTCGAGCGGGTCCACCCATGACTACTGCTGGTCACCTTCCCCTGTGCTGTGGAGTCAAGGCACAGAGGATTAGGTTAAGAGCTATTGACCAAACACCCCGGACACTCAACATACTACAGTGGAATGCCGAAGGAGTTTATAACAAGAAAGTCTCCCTAACACAGCGTCTTCATAAAGATAGAATAGATGTGGCATGCATTCAAGAGACACACCTCAACGCCAATCACAAATTCTCAGTCAGAGGATACCAGGCCACGTGTTTCGATCGCGAAGGACACAAAGGAGGAGTTCTAATACTTACACGAAATACAATACCTTGCAGTGAAGTATCTGTGATCTCTGACAACCAAACGGAAATTATAGGTGTTGATATAATGATGAAGGATGTGAAAGTAAGAATTTACAATCTATATAGCCCAGCAGATAAGGACCTTACACTCTCAAACATGAAAATAACTGACACAAACTGCATTATTATCGGAGACTTTAATAGCCGTTCAGAAAGATGGGGATACCCAGATACTGACAAAAGAGGAGATGAAGTGGAGGACTGGGAAATAGACTCAAATCTCCATCTACGCAACAAAGCGGATGACACACCGAGCTTCTCCAGAAGATGGTTTACCATTTCTGCTCCAAACTTAGCTTTCTGCACAGGAGACAACCTCCACAAAATCGATCGCCATGTGCTTGACCAATTAGCAGGTAGTGACCACAGACCAATCAAGCTTGTAATAAATATGGAGTATGTTCCACAGGAGCAAAAAGCCTTTGCCCCGCTTGAATTACAAACGAGCAGATTGGGACAGATTTGCCATACTAACAGACAAGTATTGTGAAAACATAAATACACGATATGGCAACAGGAAGCAAATTATGGAAAGTCTAAACAGAGCAATAATACAGGCGACCACTGAGTCTATTCCAAGAGGAGCGAGGAAAAATTACAAATCATACTGGACTGAAGAACCACAAATTTTGGAGGAAAAAGCTGAAGATGCCAGGAAGACAGCAGAGAGAGAGAGAGAGAACAAACAACTGAAGCGAACATCTCTCTCAAAGCCATCTCCGCAAAATATAAAAGAACAGTAAATCAAACAACAAGAGATTGTTGGAGGGAAATAACATAAAACCTGAACTTTGACAGGGATGGAAGCAAACTATGGAAACTAGTGAAAGCCATGAAATATGAAGAATGGACAAACAAATAACAATTAAACAAGGAAATGCCTTGCTTACAGGAAAAAAGGCTGCAAATGCACCAATGGAACACTATGCCAGTGCAAACTACATTGATATCACAACCGAATAGAAGAAAGCAATCAGAGATAAACAGATACATCATAGTAATACAGAGACAGCAGCAGAATAAATGATGGCAAATCTCACAATGGAAGAAGTGGAACAGGTATTGAATACCCTAATAAAGAAGAAATCAACAGGAAAGGATAGAATTACAAATGAAATGCTAATAGGACTAGGCACTAAGGCAAAAAAGAAACTACTAGCAGTCCTAAATAACAGCTGGAAGAGAGGAATAGTCCCACAGACATGGAAGGAAGCTATACTAATACCAGTCCCAAAGAAAGGAAAAGACCTGGAAGAACCAAATGGCTATCGACCTATCAATCTACTTAGCTGTGTAGGAAAATTAATGGAACGCATTATCAATGGCAGGCTAACATGGCACCTGGAAGAAAAAAAACTCTTAACACCACACCAAGCAGGATTCAGAAAGTATAGATCCACTGAAGATCAAATAACCTACATAGCTAAGGAAATAGAGGATGCCTTCCAAGAGAAAAAGCACACACTAGCGGTCAGGATAGTTTTGGCAAAAGCATTTGATAAAGTTTGGAATTAAGGACTGAAAGTAAAACTGCAACAGCAAAACAAATGCATGTTTGTGGGAAAATGTATAAATGGATCAGCCACTACCTTGATAACAGAACTGCCAGGACATAAATGCAAGGGCAAACCAGCAAAATGATTCTTTTGGAGCAACGAAGATGTCCCCCCCCCCCCCCCCCCCCCCCAGCAGGAGTTCTTTCACCAACATTATTCCTTTTTTTTAGCATATCATTTACATTTATCATTTGGACCCATTAGGGATACACAAAGTGGAGAGTGGAAAAGAATCACTAATCACTGGTATCATGAAGGCTAATAGACTACAATGGCTGGGGCATATAGAAAGAATGGAAGATAATAGGGAAACAAAACTCGCTTACACTCAGGAAATAAATGACCGTAGACCCCGAGGTAGACCAAGAAGGCGGTGGAGAGATAATATACATACAGACCTACAAGCACTTGGAATCAACGACTGGCAAGAGAAGGTCCACCAGAGAGACGAATGGAGACAGATTGTATTTGCAGCAAAGAACCTCAATGGCTCGGAATGCTGAAGAAGAAGAAGAAGATATCATTTACAGGACCTCGCTGCCAACATCAAAATCTTTCAGCTGTATGTTGGTTTCTTGGCAAGATTACGCTCAGTAGTTTGCCATTGCTTTCTGAGCGGCCGGCTCACATACCCCGTAAGTTACCGATGCGATTCGAACCACTGCTGATTCTCACCGTCATTACGTTACCGACGAGAGTATACTAGATTACGGAGAAAAGTCATAACCTCTAAGCCACGAAGCCGGCACATTATTCCTAGCATATATAAATGACATCACGGAAATCTTTTCAACCACAGTACTCACATCCTCCTTAGCAGATGACCTAGCCATATGGACATCTGAAGAATACGTTAGTACAGCTAACAGCAGAATACAGCAAGCCTTATTAGCGCTAGAGGACTTGTCAAAATCATGACTGGTGAAAATAAGTGAGGAGAAAACAATATGCACAGTGTTCTCCCTCTCAACTAAATCTCAGCAACCTAAGCTGGTATTGAATGGAAAAATATTGCGCCATGAAGAACACCCAAACTATCTAGGAGTCACCTTTGATCGTCGCCTGACATGGAAGACACAGGTTGAGAAAAATCGAACAAAAGCAAGGCAAAGAATGGCAATCATGAAAAAGCTTTGCTGGTACAACGTGGGGAGCAGATGAGAAAGTTCTCAAGAAGTTATATACTGGACGAGTGAGGCCAGTACTAAAGTCAAACTTTAACAGAATAAGTAGAGTCAAAAATCAAGGAATGTGATTCATAACTGGAAGCCTGAAGACAACGCCTATTAATGAACTAGAAAAGATCACTTGTTTACAACCAATGCAGGATAGAAGAGATAGCAGAGCCCAGCAACAAGCAGAAAAATTTAGAATATTGACAGACCACCCTATGTATAACAGGTTTAATGGTTTTGGAAAGGGAAGACTGAAGCGTAGCAACTTTGTAAAAACTGCAAAACGAAAGATTAGGGCAGATCCTATACTTAACATATCAACAGTCAACCCCATTTACAATGCACACAAGTTCCCAGCTTGGAGACAGCAGCAACTGTCTGAGATGATAGAAAACATTCCTGGTATTGAGAAATAGAACACTCAGAATGAAACAGAAAGAAGAAACATCCCTCTAAACTACATAAAGGAACATTACTCAAGCAGCAATTGGGCCCATGCTTATACAGACGGATCAGCCAAAAATTCAATAGAAAATGGAGGATGAGGAATTCTCCTAAATTAAAAAAAAAAAAAATGGAGTGAAAAATAAACACATTCAGTGGTAACTGGAAAATTTTCAAGTAACCTTAAAGCGGGGATAGAAGCTTTGAAAACTGCAGCAGAAATGCTCTTGGTGGAGGAAAATAAAGAGAAGCAAATAGCTATCATCACAAATGCAAAGTCAGCTGTCTCAATACTGAAGAGCAAAAACAGCACAGAACTAGCAGACCTAAGAGCAGCACTCCATGGACTATGTCAGAAATCTCAAAAAGTTGTAATACAGTTGATCCCATCACATTGCAGTATACCTGGAAATGAAGAGGCTGACAGACTAGCAAAAGAGGGCGGACGACTACCTCAGCCTGACAAAGACGTTACCTATAATGAGGCAAAGAGGTTTATAAAAAGCACTTATAGAACCAAATGGGAATCAGAGCATCCAGACCACCAGAAGGATGATGCATATTACAAACTCGACCGAAGAAAACAAATAGTAATCTTTAGACTCCGCACAGGACATAACATTCTGAAATACCACTTGTTCAATAAGCTAAAGATAGGAGATACTGATGAATGTAATTGTGGAACTGGTAATATGACAGCTAAACATTTGCTGCAAGAGTGCCCAATATGTGCAGAACAGAGAAAGATATGTTGGCCCACATCTGCTTCATTTGAGAACAAGCTCTATGGAGATATCAACAAGCTCAAGTTGACCGCAGCTTACTTTAACTACATTCAGGTTGACATCTAAAGGTGCATGAAGAAGTACTTATACTGCCACACTTAATACCACAGCTATGTCGGTAACAAAAGCGTACCATAGGCATGAAATGGAATATTCTTTGGCTAGCAAATCCATTAAGTGAAAAGTCTAAATCAAAAGCTCTTTGTGTGGGCGTCAGCAAAGATGGAAAAAACGTCCCAGTGGCACGAAATGGAATATTGCTTGAGTAGCAAATCCATTACGTGGAAAGTCAGAATCGAAAGCTCACTGAGTGGATGTTATCTGCAGACTGCATTCTTCTGGTTTCCGGAGGAACAGCCTGTTGTGAACGGAGGGTTCTTCTTCTTCTTCTTCCTCTTCTGAGTTCATCCAGAATTTTTTTTCCGGATGTGATTGCGTTGTGCCTGTTTACAGCAAAGCTGCGTTCTTGCGCCGTTAGGCCGACACATCGACTTCTGCGGGTATTTGTTGACCGGGTAACCATCCCGGGCTGTTCAGGTTTAAGTGTAATTATTTCAGTGCTATATTTGGTTTTGTTTCTGTATTGAAGAAGGCGTTCTTGCCGCTTCATCCATTCTGTCCCTTATGATTGCCAATCTCGAAAAGAAAACCAGTCCCACTCAACGGTGCTGTCGATGTACTCATTAGCCGGTGGGTAAGAAACAAACTAGTAGACACTCAGATAAACGTGCTCTCAATCACATAACCCGAAATACGTCTGCAAACAAAGGCGGGAAATGGACTCGCCTGTATTGTACAAGAGCAGACGACAAGACAGCACCCGGAATCTGCATTAAAAGCATAATTTATGACCCGGCACATACCGGAACAGCCACATCTTTCACTTCTGCATGTTTTGTTTGTTGACAAATGCAAACTAGACATTGTCCGGGTCTGGTTCAAATTTGACTGTGTCGTGTTTGATCTCGTCGGACCGGCAGGTTTTCTTGTTCGGGATTCAGTGTATCACACTTTGTTGTGATCTGCGCTTGGTTAACAAGTATGTGTCTTTCCAGTGTTTTTCTGTTGATACGTTGGTTGAATCAACAATCACGAATGTTCACAAGGAAAAGAAAACTTCACAAAAATGTTGCTTTTAGAAAGGAAAAATGTTAGTTTTTGAAATAAATTACAATAATTTGAAGATCAAAGGTAGCAAAAAGGTGTGTAAACAGGTAGAAAACTGATCTTACGGAATAAACACTAGTGGTTGGTGTCAAATCGTAATCATGACATTTATGGAAAATTTTAACACAAAGAAATCTTTAAAAAATACATAGCAACCAGAATAGGCACTATATGTTTGGATGGTAGCAGTACAGCCTAGGATTTTGAGATAAGTAGCAACATTATTTTCATATTTTCATATTCTTTTCATTGCACTCATTTTTTCGTCTTTTTATTCTTCTTATCCTGTCCTTGTGCCTTAATGTAGTCATCGGAGGGTCTTCTCCGTGACTATATGTTGTGTTTTGTGTATGTATTTGTTTGCTGGTGAAGGTTAGTCACCGCAACGTCCTCTATGTTTCGTAATTCTGTATTGTAAAGCTACATTACTTTGTGTTATTTTATATTGCTTACATTTATGCAGCTTTACCGCAGTTCCAACAAATTGTATTAATATTTTACTATATTCCTTGAGCATGTCACGAGAAGGGGAAAGTTGGAGGGAAGAAGAGACCTTGAGAGAAGATGCTGAATGGTTTGAAATCTTGGCATGGAGGAACATCAGTATCAGAAATGATTGGCAGGACACGAGAAGAAAGGCTGTGGACAGGCATGGCTACCGACGCCACAAGACGGATAAGAAGAAGAAGATGATGATGATGATGATGATGATGATGATGATGATGATGATGATGATGATATTTGATGATGATGATATTGATGATAATGATGATGATGATAATGATGATATTGATGATAATGATACTGATGGTATTGATGATGATCATGATGATAATGATGGTATTTATGATGATCATGATGATGATCTTGATGAATAGGAAGAAGAAAAAAAAAGCTATTATTTGCCACATCCGAGCCAGGATTCGAACCATGCACGTTAGTAAAGAACAGGAGGAGCCTTACGCAGAACCACAAATACACCCTAACAAGCAGTCAAATAAGAAACACTCCATTATTCATTATCATGAAAACACATGTTACCTCCCGCGACCAAACGTGCAAGCCGGCATCGGTAACTGTAAACACTCGGAAGCACGAAGATTTTTTACCCAAGTGGGGCCAAATTCATAAGTGAGTTTGGCGCGGGCAAGTCGATGTTTGATACATTATTTTGTTACTGGCTTTGATATAAGGAAACTGTACCCCTGAAATCTGATCTTCAGCATTCATCCAGGTTTTTAGGAAAACGAACTTAAGAGGACTTTTATTGGTGGTTCATCTCGTCTTAGAATAACTTCTTTCCTGGCTTTATGAAGCTGCCAGCGCCCCCCTGCCCCGATGTCTGCGTTAAGTTTGCTCCGAGTCAACAAACTATACAGACTACAGGATTTCAAAGGGAATTTGGCGTCAGAAGAAATAATTACAAGCGACAAAATTATACGTACTTAGCCACTGCGGTAGGGTGTGTGTGTGTATGGGGGTATATGTGGGAGGCCGTGATGGCGCAGTGGCTAGCATGCTTGCCTGCCAGCCCGGGAGCCTCCGTGGCCCCCCACAAGAGGCTCTACGTCATTGCACCGGGGTTTATCCCAAGAGGCTCTACCGCCTGTCTCGCACTTTGAAGGTTGTGGGTTCGATTCTGGGATCAGTTATTCGGTTCACGAGTGCAATTTTCTCAGAGACTCCTGGGGGTCGTCGCTGGGGCTACAGAGTCGTGCTTTGTACGACGCTTTCCGCAGGCCGCCCTACGGAAGCGACCCAGCCATATGGGATAAACCCCGGTGCAATAACGTAGAGCCTCTTGCATTAAACCCCTTTTAAACACTTGAAACCCCTTGACATCCCTTGAATCCCCGTGAAACATATTTACACCTCTTGAAACCCATTGAAACCCCTTTTCAACCCATTTACACCCCTTGAAACCCTCGTTAGCCCGCTAACCAGGCGGTGGTTTATTCGAATTATCCTCGAGGTTTTAGAAAAATATATATTTTTGGGACAACACAGCATAAATGAGTGCCAGGAAATGATCTGACAAGTAAACGCGTCCTCTGTAACATTGACCACAATACCCAACGAGTGACGATTAGTCTATACAAATTTGAGCCAAGCACCTCACAGCGCGCTAAAGGATTTTTTATTTCTGTGTACTTGTTGCGCTAAAATCAGCCGGGATCTAACCGTTCGGATCTGGACAGACTCTGGCATTAGCTGGCGACACCCTTGTCTCTCTACTGACAATGAAATACCCAACAGGTCAGCATGGCCGAATGAATAGGATCACGCGTTCTTAAACATCCGGTTCAACCCCTACACCGGACAGTTGGACTAAAATGTTGGCTTCTCGTCCTTGACTTGGGGACGTAAATTACAAGTACCTCAGAAATCGGAGTGGCTTCGCCTGATGGCGAGGGACAATAGTAATAGGGAAAACTAATCCATACGCAAAATTCAGTCCACTTCTACTAGAAGTAGTATGTATGGACTACGCTTGAGTTCAAAGTGGGTGAGCGCACAAGAGACAATAAATACACCTAACATCTGTGGGGGAAAACAGAACCAACCAAGATACCTTACTCCAGCTTTCCTGTATGCTTAGTGCTGAACCTTGAGCAGAGCACATCTTCATATAACCTTTTGTAGATGTAAGGCTTCAGTACTGGCTTCGTACACCCCGTTGGTTTCTGAGCTGAAGAGTGACACAGTTCCCTTAAAGATGATACTTAAAAACTGGATTAAGAGAAAGGTTTGCGTGCAAATCTCACTGACAAACCCTTTCTAGGGCCCAGAGGACAAGGGCACACATCGCAGCAGATTTGGGAGTCCAACCTCGGTTTTCCAGAGTATTCAACGACCAAGCAATTGACCAACCAACCAACCAATCATCCAACCAACCAGCCAATCAACTAACCAACTAACCACACACAAAAAAAAAGACCAACCAACCAAAAGCCAACTGATTAATAATAAAAACAAAAGCAACCAATAAAATTACGAATCAACATACCAATCAACAAACCAACCAAACAAAAATGTACACAATACAAACAACCAATCATCTAATCACCCTTCACATCAACCAACCAACCAATAAACCAACCAACTATCCAAGCAACAAATTTACTAAAGAAGATGACCAACCAAAACGACCAACCAGCCATTCAATCAACCAACTAATCAGCCAACCAATCAACCAACCAATCAACTAACACATCAAGCAATAAATCACTAAACCAATCACGTAGACTGACCAACCAAGAAGATCAACCAGCCCACCAAAAGACCAACAACTATCCAGAAAGGCCAATTAATTAACCAATCACATAGACAAATTATCAAACCAACCTATCAACCAATCACGAAGATCTACCAACCAACCAATCAACCAACTGAGAAGACCACCAACCAACCAATCAACTTTGAAAACTATTCAACAAAACAACCTTAACGACCAATAAAGCAATCAACGAAAAAAGACCATTCAACCAACCAAGAAAACCATCGAATAATCAACCAAGAAGATCATCTAACTAGGAAGTCCAACCAACCAAGCAAGTGACCGCTAACCAACCAAGAAGACCAACCAAGAAAACCAAAGAATAATCAACCAAGAACATCAACCAATCAGGAATTCCACCCAATCAAGAATACCAACCAAGAAAACCAAAGAATAATCAACCAAGAATAATCAACCTACCAAGAAAACCAAAGAATAATCAACCAAGAAGACCAACCAATCAGGAATTCCACCCAACCAAGAATACCAACCAAGAAAACCAATGAATAATCAACCAAGAATAATCAACCAAGAAGACCAACCAATCAGGAATTCCAACCAACCAAGAAGACCAACTAAGAAAACCAAAGAATAATCAATCAAGAATACCAACCAGCCAGGAAGTCCAGCCAACCAATCAAGTAACCACCAACCAAAAAGAAACCAACCAAGAAAACTAACCAACAACCAGCCATTCCTTGAAAATGTTTTGCTAAGACAGCCAAGAACAACTTTCAGTGTGTAACAATTACCAAACAAGTGAAACTTTTACCAACTTTCTGTAACTGTAACTCAAGTGTCTGGTTTCTTCCAGCTGCTCCTGTGGGAACGACTAACAACGCCGTATATTACCAGCAGAGGTTCTAAATCTGTACAGTAAGACGCCACAATCCAATTTCCACACACAATCTTGGTAGTTAACCTAGGAACATAATTTTAATTACGAGCGTCGTGCATTCTTCTTTGCTGTTTTTTGTTTTATTTGTTTTTCGTTCCCTCGCTTTGATCTCAAGCGTATTCAATACACGTACTATTACCTCTAGTGCACTCGACTGATGTTTGCTTATGTATGGTCCGCTGGTAATATCGTTGGTTGTCAAGTATGGATAGAGACAATGTCCCTTTTCTTATATTTGAACACAGAAGACACAAACGAACAATCTATTGCGTAGCGTAGTTCACCGTATCCAAATGTTC
>JACEFZ010010358.1:0-79237 GCA_014155875.1 Cepaea nemoralis | reverse complement strand
TGTACATTATATCATATAGTCATTATGTGTAGACACCAGAGTCGTGTCATCGGTTTGGATGAGAGGTGAAAAAGGATTGTCCAGCGGTTGATAGTGAGAGAGACAGGAATCCAAGGGCTGGTGGGGTCTGTAGACTGAGTTTTATTGTATTCCCAGAGTGCATCTATCCCGTTATTAAGATGTAATAGTATGCTTCCCTCACCCCAAGAAATACTACGACACTAGAGCAAACTGAGCTATAAAACTCTGTTCTAGCAACTACATCCAATGCACCTTAAGGTGTGTAAACATGATCTTTATTTTACCTAGCTGCTGTTATGTGGGCTTGTGTACAATCAAACGTGCATAAATTAGATTATCCAGAAATACCAGTAACATAATAAACCTATATCTGCCAGATGTGTCGATTTCTGTTAGTTTTGGGTTGAAAGGTATACTAATGCACAATGTTGCAAAAAATTATAATAAATGAGAGCTCTGAGAGAGTGATTGGTTACAGCTCCAATAGAATGGTTGCATTCTGAAAGTCTGATTGGTTAGAGATTAGACAGCATGGTTGGGTTCTGAAAGTCTGATTGGTTAGAGATCAGACAGCATGGTTGGGTTCTGAAAGTCTGATTGGTTAGAGATCAGACAGCATGGTTGGGTTCTGAAAGTCTGATTGGTTAGAGATCAGACATCATGGTTGGGTTCTGAAAGTCTGATTGGTTAGGGACCTGACATCATGGTTGGGTTCTGAAAGTCTGATTGGTTATAGATCAGACATCATGGTTGGATCCTGAAAGTCTGATTGGTTAGAGATCACACAGCATGGTTGGCCTCAGAAATACACCCTTTATTTTTCAAGTAAATTAATTTTAAATGTAAATATAACACTTACATATCTTTAAAGCAGCTAATCAAACAAACAATACACTAAAATATACAAAACCATACAGCTACATTGTCAAACAAAAAAGAAATACAGTAAAAATAATCTTAAATGTAAATCAACAAAATCGTAAACTTATATATTTTAAATATAGAATAGGTGAATGCTGCATTGTAATTAAAGTGATGTATAATAGGAATAAGTTACTAATATATTTGTAAATATCAACTTGAGCTTCTTCTTCACTAGAAACTTCAAAATGCACCTTATTATGTGTTGAGTCAGTAAAATGTAACTTGACTTTGTTAGTTCTGCCTTTAGCATTTAAAACAGTTGGATTTGCAAATGGATACCAAGCAGTGAGGTATTCAAGGGCAGACTGTACATGCACGCACGTGCGCATGCACGCACATGCGCATGCGCGCACACACACTCTCTCTCTCTCTCTCTTGCACCTTGCCGCCTTGAAAGATGATAGTTTGTTATACTGTGCTACCAAAAAGGCATAATAACTGCTGTCTTAGCAGACTGTGTGTTTTTGGCGTGTATATGTGTGTGAGTATCCAGCAGATTGTGTGTTTTCGGCGTGTATGTATGTGTGAGTATCTCTCTCTTTACATATACAATTGAGGTGAATGTACCAAACATGTTGGCCAGATATTAAAGCAAAAACTATATGGATTAATCTCTGGTACAACAATTAAACAACATAAATACATTTATTTATCATAACAGCACTGAAAAATACTGCTAAGAATAGACCATTTCAAAGTAATATACCGATTATGCTTAATACTTAGATATATTTCAAGTATATCATGGAGTGGTTTCAAACAATGAATGCAACATAATAAAAGGAAAAGAATCAGACTGTTTTAGTATTATAAAGAGACGCAGATCTCTGTTAAAGAATGTACCGGCGAGGAAATGGATGGAAATGTGTAAGAGGAAGACAAAGCTACATGTATGTAGATTACATAAGGCTGGAAGATCTGAGTGAATTATGAAGACATCATCATCATCACATGCCTTGTAAATAACAGATCTCGGGCTATATGTTCTTGCTCAATTCTATCAATGATATTCTCACACCCACCTACTTGAGCTATCTTCTACAATTTCTCTGTCTTTCTCTGCCTCTTCTACCACACAATCTTTAAGAAACCGTGCATACGGCAATGGAGGAGGCGACTTGCACAGTATCAAGAGTTTTCAGGCGAGTCGTGATGAGAACTATATTTTGTTACAGGGCATGCTACATAATGATCAGCATTAATAACAACCACTTCATCTGTTCGCATTAAAGCCTGACCTCTTCTTCACTTTTGTTTAATTTGACTTGATTTAGATATTTACAGAAAAGGTTACCAAAAAAATTCTTAGAATATCACGAATTAATAAGGGGGGAAAAAAAACAACTCTGACATTCTATAAGATCTGAATAAGAGAAGCAAAGGCTGCAGCAGAATATAACAATAGAAAATACAAACAGTTAGGTATGTGTAGCTTCTTTAGCTCTGTGTGTATGTTGTCTTGTCCCTCATGCAGATTTATATAATCGAAACACAATTGTTTGTTGTGTCCTAGAATACTTATCTTTATTTTATTATTTACTTATGGATTGTCTTTTTTTCTTTGGTGGTGGTGGTGGGGGGGGGGGGGGGATTTCCACCCTGTCCTGTGATTTGTGTTCACCTTTATGGAGTCCGTTGTAAGGTATGTACACTGTGTCCGAGTTTTGTATATATCATCTTTATGCAAGAGCTACACAAACCTGTTTGCATTTTCTGTTATAAAATCTGAACACTGAAGACAACTAACAAACTAGTATTACCGTATATATTTTTTTTAAAATTCCGAAAGCAGGAATTTGCCATGTGCCACGTTTAGCACAGAGGAACAGGTGGCCAGTCCTTCCCTCTCTTAGTGGACGATGAACGCAGACATCAAACCCTCGCCCAACTGCACTCCTGACATAAATCAAATCAAAATCAACTTTATTAGGGTCACAAATTGGGCGCGCAGGCCCGTCTTACATTCGGCCCTTCCAATCACTCGTCTTTCGTTCATCAAGAGCATTATACATTTGCATAGGAAGAAAAATAAACATTGTGAAATGAATGTTGTAAACATAAACAAGGCTAATTACCATGGTATGAAGCCCATCTCCCACCTATCCATACATCACCCCACCCACACAACACCCCCACCTACCCACACACATGCGCCCCAAGGGACACATACACACCCCCACCTACCGACACACACGCACACCAAGGGACACATACATACCCCACCAACCGACCCATCCCCCTCCCGCACATCCCCCACCCACACACACTGCCCTCACCTGATCCCCCAACCAAAACACACTCGCCACCAACAAACATTCCCCCACCAACCCACACATCCCACGCCCATCCACATTCCACCCCACACATCCTCTCCCCACCCACACCTCAAACCACCCTTCCCCCAGCCATATCTCCATCGACAACATATTCCCCACCCACACACACAATCCCCCACCAACTCACACATCGCACATCCACTCACACATCCCCAAACCATACAACATGATCAGAGTAGCCTGCTAATGATTACACTAATGCACCTGCTAACTGGCAATATGCTGCGAAGCATACTTTGGTCACTGGGGTTTAGAGAGAACCGCAATGGGAGGCGTGGTTCCTGGATGATGAGGCAGGGGCAGACCAGCACGATGGAGGACACCAAACATTAAAGACACTCTGGGAGTGAAAATGTATGAGGCATTGAATCTAGTGAGTATGTTAGGCTGGTCGTGATAAGAGTGACTTGATCAGCACGAAGATGGACATAAGATGCTGCAGATACCTGCGCCTGAGGGTGTAGAAGCAGGAGAAATGGCCAGCGATTTAGAAACTGTTGGGCAGGTCATGATGAGAGTGACTTGATCGGTACAAAGATGGACACAAGACACTGCAGACACCTGGGCGTGGGGTGCATGAGCAGGAGAACTGGCCAGAGATTCAGAAACTGCTAGGCAGGTCGTGATGAGAGTGACTTGATCGGTACAAAGATGGACACAAGACACAGCAGATGCCTGCGCCTGAGGGTGTATGAGCAGGAGAAATGACCAGTGATTCAGAATGTCGTGATAAGAATATTCTGCACAAGACCTGCAACATGATAATGCCATTAAATTAACAAAGACGTTGGGATGGATTTTAGATGCACATGAACAGGCTTTTATTTTACTTTGTTAGTAAGTTACACACATCCTATTAATAGTGTTTGGTCAAGTGGCTAGAAAGCTGGACTCCCATTTGTGAGATTCGAATTTGAATTCTCAGTAAGGTGATAGACGCTTTTTCTGTCAAGGGCCCCAAAAAATCAGTTTGCAGTGACTGCACTAGCCAGATGGCTCTAATTCCTCAGGCACAAGTTGCCCCCCCCCCCCCCCCCCCCCCCACACAACATATTGATTTATTGGCCGAGGTCAGTAAGATACATAATGAGAAACTGAACTAATGGTGTGTTACCTCTCTATCAATGGAGATACATTATTAAAGGTAAAATATTCATAATGTATAATTTCATAACACTATAATATAAACAATAACAATAACTGCAGTAAAGTAAATTATGACACTGAAAGTGAATTATTGCTAATTGCATATGGAATGGAACAAGATGAAACTGGTCTTAGATTCACCAGAAGCACATACATCATGTTTATACAATTCATAATAAATGTGTATAAAATATATTCAGGTTTACATGAAAAATAATAATAAACGCATTTTCACCCATTCTTGCCCCCCCCCCCCCCCACCCCCCCCCCCCTCTCCGGCTGGCAGGCTGGCAGGGAGTAAGCCTCTTGGTGATGGATTGCCTGTCGACGGGGAAGAGGTGGTCATGCTCCTGTGGGTCTGAGTGGAGAGGGTGGGGTAACAGATTGAGAACCCATGTGTAGAGGGAGTGAGATTGTGGGGGATCGGTAGGGGTTCTGGAGGAATCTAGGAGCTGAGAGGGAGGACCAGGAGAACTTTCAATCAGGTAACGGTGGGAACGATTAGTAGTGTGACTCTTCACGGTTTGTTGAGCGAGGGGACGGAACGCGTATGAGAATGTCCTGAGTGCAGTGATGAGGATTCTTAGCTCAACTCATTTATATTCATGTGTCCCACATTGCTTGTCATTATTTATACTCATGTCATTTCGTTTCATTATTTCTGTTCCTGACATAATTACCATTCACTATTTATATTAATGATGTCATTACTATTCAACTATCAGAACAGGGCTTAGTACCATTGCTAGGTGGATTTTGTGAAGGACTAAGGAAACAAAAGCTTCATTTCAGAAGATGAAAAGTATCTTATATAAAAGTCACTCTCAGTAAATATCAGAAAGACAGTACTGAAATGTTATATAAAACCTCTTCTGCTGTACGGTAGTCAATCATGAAATATTAATAAACTAGGAAGAGCTTGAAGATGAGGTTTATAAAATGAATAACCAAAAAAGACTGTTAGATTCATACAAGAGACAACATTGCAGTTATAGATATATTTCAGGCGAACAAAAGAAGAAGAGGAAGAATAAGATGAATGTCACGAATAGCTTGGACTGCCACAGTAACTAAAAGCAACTGCAAAGGCTAATGAAAGTAGAGCATTATATATAATTATAAGAAAGAGGCAAACAATGGTCAGGAGAATAAGTCAGTTAGTTGCACATCCTTTACAGGACACTGCAGTCAACACCAGCATGTTTTTGTTGTTGTGATCTCTTGGCAAGTTTATGTTCAATAGTTTGCCATTGCTTTCTGAACGACCAGCACCCATACCATTTCATAAAAAAACCAACGCAATGCGGTCTGCTGCCAAATCATGTGCAGCTGTGTTACGAACGTGGGTATGCGAGATCACGTCTGTAACCCTTTCGCCATGGAGCCGGCAATGTGAGAAGCGTTGGAGAATAAATTGATGGCAGGGAGGAACAGTGGTAGAAGAGGCAGGGTCGACCGAGAGAAACTACGCTGGATGGCCTGATGATGGTGGCATGGAGGAACATCATCGATAGAATTGATCCAGGACACCAAGGACTGAGACCTGTTGAGATGCATGAATATCTACGCCATAATGTCAGGGCACACGATGAATAATTAGGACATAGTGGGTTAGTGTAAAAACTGGATGGGAAATAAATAAGTCAAGAAAAGCAGGTCATGTATGCAGAAACCAACAAATGGATGCTGAGTTGCTTCGTAGCAAAGGAGTTAATAGTAGAGACAACATCTACAGAATCAACTGCATATAATAAACATCAAAACATCAATAATATTCTAGAAATTAATACAAAAAGACTAATAATTATTTGACCAAAAACAAAGTTAATATTCTAGAAACACTGAATGACTGAAACTTGGATAAAGCTACACCTCATCATCATCATGTGCCCTGCCACATGGCATAGGTGCTCTTTTTTTTTTTTGCCTTGACTTGGTCCATACACGTACTACTACTTCTGGTGCAATGGACTGATTTTTGCACATGGATTAGCTTTCCCTATTACTAATGTCCCTAACAATCGGGCGAACCCACTTCGACTTCTGAAGTACTTGTAATTTATGCCCCCAAGTCTAGGACGAGAAGTCAACATTTTAGTCCTACTGACCGGTGTAGAAATTGAAACCGCTATCTCGGCATCACCACACCGGAAGTTTAAGAGCAAGTGTTTTTATTCATCTGACCATGCTGACCTCCAAAAGGTGTTCATGTCTCTGCACAAATCTGGGTTCTTGAACAATTCCCATTGATGATATTCCTGCATACCATTGTCTGAGACCATTCAGAGTCATTTCCCCCTGGGTCCCCTTGAAAAATTCCTGTTGATGATATTCCTGCATATCATTGTCTAAGACCATCCAGAGTTATTTCTCCCTGGGTCCTTGAACAATTATGTTGATGGTATTCTTCCATATCATTGTCTGAGACCATCCAGAGTCATTTCCCCCTGTCTGCTTCTGTCCATCTATGGCTGAACTTTCCTGTCAACATCATGTTTCCCAGGGCCTCTCTTCTCATTACATGACCAAAGAACATTGTTGATCTATTTCTTACGGTTGCATATGATGTTTTACTTTCATTAGCCTCTTACAGGCATTCAATGTTAATTACTCTGGCCATCTAAGGTATTTATAACATTCGTCTTAGAAACTACATCTCCGCTGCCTCCAAGCTCTTCCTAATTTGTTCATTTACATTCCATGATTCACAGTCACACAGCTGAACAGGTTTGATATAACGTTTCATCACTCTCTTTCTGACATTCAATGCAAGTGATTTAATACATCAGATACTTTTCATTTTCTGAAATGCAGTTTTTTTTGGGTCTATTCTGCTCCTTCAAGAAACAAATGAAGATCGTAAACTGATTAGAGTCATTAGATGTGGACAGTTGAAATTTTTTGGGCATGTTATGAGAAGAAATGAATTGGAGAACTTGGTGACAACTGGCAAGATCGAAGGGAAGAGACCAAGGGGAAGACCTAGCAGCAAATACCTGGATGGCTTGGCCACATGGCATGGTAAAGACAGGCACACAGAGCTGATCCACGACTCTGGTGATCGAGTGAGATGGCAGAACATGACCGCCCACGCTTACTGGCATGGCACATGATGGATGGATGGATTCTGTTCTTAATCTCAGTCATGCATCTTATGCGTGATGTTATAATTTCCCCCAAGTATTTGAATGTATTGACTTGGTTAACACTAGAATAATATACTCCTAATTTTTTTGGCGATTTATTCACTGACTTGGTTAAGTATTATTCATTGTATTGCTGCACCACAAGTTGGTGTTAGCCTGCACCTACACTGGTCAAACAAAATCAAAGTGACATGAAGATCATCAAAAGATTAACATGGCAAAGGCACTGTCAACAGCAAGAAACATACTTATTGTGAACACATTTTGTTATTTGTGATCGTGTTCTAGTAAATCTTACTGTCAACTTCTTGTTTTTCAGCGATTCGCTCATTATTTTTGAACAATTCACTGAGTTGACAAATTATGCTCACTGCACATGAAGTCATTCAGTAATAAGTGCTCGGATTCTTTTACTCATTATCTCCCTCAGTTTGTTGCGGCTGATGAGACCAGTTCTGTGTTGGTTGAGTTTTTTAGTGGTTATAAAGACTGCTTTACACGCAGAAGGTCGTGAGTTCAAGCCTTGTTAAAAACCTTTAAAACGTTTTTTAGCGTCCGGTCAAATATGAAAGAAAGAGAGAGAGAGAGAGAGAGAGAGAGAGAGAGAGAGAGAGAGAGAGAGAGAGAGAGAGAGAGAGAGAGAGATAGTGTGTGTGTGTGTGTATGTGTGTTTTTTTCGTTCGTAATCTCACTATTTTTGCCTGAGGGACGGATAATATTTTTAACAAATATCACAGAGACACGAACAAGTTATCAAATGTTATGTGCACAGAAGGCTCCTTAAATGTTATGTGCACAGGAGGCTCATCAAATGTTATGAGCACTGGAGGCTCATCAAATATTATGTGCACAGGATGCTCATCAAATGTTATGTGCACAGGATGCTCATCAAATGTTATGTGCACAGGAGGCTCATCAAATGTTATGAGCACTGGAGGCTCATCAAATATTATGTGCACAGGAGGCTCATCAAATGTTATGTGCACAGGATGCTCATCAAATGTTATGTGCACAGGAGGCTCATCAAATGTTATGTGCATTCAGAATTGCTGTATGAGGCAAAAATATAAGCCCCATATGAAAAACAAAAGTAAAGCTATTGAAATGTTGGTCTTCTGAAGAATAGTACACATTTCTTGGAGGGGAAAAAAAGACACTGATTAAGAAGTCTTAGAAAAACTCTACATTTATTCTTCTTCTTCTTCCTCCTTTGAGGGAAGTGTATCACCTCATGTTATGCATCTTAGAGGGCAGTATGTCCGACTTCGGCATGCCTTCGTGTAAGGTTTACTTTCTCTAGACAGATTTTACCCAAGACAATGGGCTCTATCTGTCCATGGGTAAGTTTTATTTCTTAACCATTTTGCCAGGACAGTGGTCTTACACCTTCCTCATTGCAATTTCCAACCACCATGCGATCTTTAGCATGCACTACTTGTGCACAGGACCTCCCATTTTTCAGCCTTTTCTGAGAAGACTTAAGTATCTGGCTTAAATACCCAAGAGATCAAAGGGGGATGTGTGATTTATTTCTTGTAAAAATACCCAATCTTATGTTGAGACTTGAACCTGACAACTCCCCTGAGCTAGGGATAGACACAATAACTCAATATAATACAAATAGAAAGAACCGTGGGGTGGGGGAGGGGGGGGGCGGAACCTTCCATATTAAAAAAAAAAGAGCCATTGAAAGAAATAAACAGCAGAGAAACAAGATATTCTAGCCACATCAAATGACAAAACAATCTCGTGAAAATCATAAAGGAGGAGCAGAGCTGAAGGCAAGAGATCTAGAGTGTATGAAAAACATAAAGAGACAGACACCATCAAGATATGGTTGGGTTAAAGCCCAGCAGAATGTACAACAAAGCCTTTGGTCAGAAACTGCTGGAGATCCATCACTGCCAACCTTCACCAAAGGGTGATTATAACGAAAGACACTACTAATCATTACTACGTTCCAGTTTTTTCAAATACAGAAGACTTTCAGTGTATACCATTAAAGTCACAGCATTTACAGGGAAAGCTCTCATCGCCATGGGAACCATACCCAGAAAGAAAGCTTTAACACCCTCAGCAGCATAAACTCTCCTAGCACAATCCCAGAACCCTTTGTACATCCTGCCTTCAGCATCCGCCTGCAGTTTGCTCTTAACAACATCAAAAGGCATAATGGCTACCCAGCTCAAAACACCAGCTATCCCTCCCCCAACGAAGTTGATGATTTGGCTTGGGACAGACGGCAGCCAGTGCTGGCTCTCATATTGACACATGACGTACAGAACCATGTAGATACAGTTGGCAGGAATATCTCTGAAAATATGTGTTGGAAGACCCCGGTATATCCCTCGCAGGCCAGATTTCTGTACAATGTTTACTGCTGCTTCAATAGGTCCCTTATAGTATGTACTCATCTGTATCTTGGGTACTGCAATGAGAGGAAAGGGATGTGTTCACTTGAATCTTCATAAACAGCATTTGATACAATATTACAGCAGTAAATAAGACTACTAGGAGCTTTGATAGTGCAGTAGCTAGCACACTGCCAGCCTGCCCAGGGTCATGAGCTCAGATACTTTTGCAGAGTTTTTTTTATAGATCACGTAACTCTCAGATCTAGAAGCAAGTACCTGGATGGCTTGGCCTTGTGGCATGGTCGAGACAGAAACACAGAGCTGATCCACGACTCTGGTGATCGAGTGAGATGGCAAAACATGACCGCCCACGCTTACTGGCATGGCACATGATGGATGATGGATGGATGGAGCTCTCATATTGACTCAGCCTTAAAAGATAATCAGCATTATCATCAAGTGCCCTGCCAGCTGGCACAGGTATTCGTGTCTCTCCAGATATCTCAGTCTTCTGTGTTCTGGATCAACTATGCTGATGATATTCCTCCATACCACCATCTTAATCCATCCAGCATCATTTCCCTTGGTTTGCTTCTGTCTCTCTTCCCTTTGATCTTTCCAGTCCAATGCCTCTCTTCTCATCACATGACCAAAGAAAGCTGTTTGTCTCATTCTTATTGCTGTATACAATGTTCTAGTTTCATTAGCCTCTTTCAGGCAATCATCATTAGTTACTCTGGCAGTCCAAGGAATTCACAACAATCGTCTCAGGAACCACATCTCTGTTGCTTCCAAGTTCTTCCTAATTTGTACATTTACATTCCAAGATTCACTGCCATACAGCAAAACAGGTTCTATATAGCACTTCAGCACTCTCTTTCGTACATTCAATGATAGTGACTTATTGCATAAGATATTTTTCATTTTCTTAAATGCAGTGTTTGCTTGCCCTATTCTGTTTTTAATCTCTGTTTAATCATTAAAAAAGAATATGTACCAGAAAAATTTCTGGGAAGTTAATGACAGTCTGCATGATAATTACCTCATCACCCATCAAGTACCTGATGGTTTAAAAATATGAACCTAGCACCATATTCTGAAGAGAGCAGTGGTGGCACAGTGGATACCACATCAGCTTGTCTGCCCCATGATCATGTGTTCAAATTCCCCTTGAGGCTGGGATTTGAGAACCCAGCCTCATTTAGGACTTGTGATGAAGAATCAGTATCACTGCATTCTCAATAAGCCAATAAATCCTCAGTCTCTCCTGCTAATGGTTGATGCATTCTGGTTAGCTACAAGTCAGAACTGTTCTCTCACTTGTGTTCGCTGCAACCAGTTCCATACTCCCCACTCCAACAGCCATAGTGATGAAGATTCATCAAGAGGAGTGTCACCATGTATTCATTATTGTCCACAGTTTATCCTTCTATCTATCTTCAATGATCAGTGCTTTTGAAGCTAGTATATCAGCTTTGGGGGCAAATAGATTTCTGCTGTGAGCCACTGTGCTAACACTATCTAGCAGGCATGCATGCTGGCCACTGCGCTACTACAAGATTGCCGTGGTCGGGGTTTATATTGAACAAACATTCTCTACACCTCCATGTCGAGCTTCCTGGGCAGACACTTCTTCTTCTTCCTGTTATCCCTCACTGGAGTATAGGCTCCTCATCTAGCTCACCTATCTTTTGCTACTCATGAAGTCCCTCATGCCCTTCCCTATATTATTTATCTCTATCTGTATCTCTCTTCTCCTTGTCATTTCAGTGCTTCCTCTATTTCATTTGCTTTGTGAAAGATGCTGATGTTGACAGCAATGTCCTGTAAAGGATATGCAAACAATTTTGTGTGTGTGTGTGTGCAGTTGAGAGAAAGGACTTTCTAGCGATACTATTATCAGGTTTTCTCAATGTGGTCTTTGCAGTTCCAGCATCTTTTCCTCACCTGTTGATTTGCTGGACAGACATTAGGCTGGTGAGCAAAAGGAGGGCTGATCATGGTTTCCACTACGATGAAGCCCACACAAGACCAAAGCTTTCCACGTTACTAGACAGCAAGAAAGCCACAAAAACTCCTCACGATGATGGTAGACAATCAGCACCCAAGTCCTGCACTCACCTCTTGAAAAGCTTCTGAGCATGCTCAGAATGAGAGTATTGCTTTCCTGCCAGGAAGGAACCAAGTCAATACCAGTTCTCGATTCTTCAAGTCATACAAGAGCAAACAACTCTAACCGACAGGGTTTGAGAACAAATAAACAAACACTTCAGCTGTTGAGTGGCTCCATGAAATCATCATCAGCATCAAGTGCCTAGCCACAAATGGCTATCAGGAAATGTCTTGGGAAGTGAAAGTGGCCGGCAATAATACTGACCACATCAGCCACTTAGTGCCACTTGGCCTATAAAAACATGGGTCTAGCACCATATACCCACTGAGTTTTAGGCATGTAAAAGGAACCTGTACCTGTTTACTTTATTTTCTGATGTTTATAAGTTATCTTTGCGTCTTAGCCTCTTGCACAGGTGAAATCATTGTTCACTAACAAGAAGAATCACTGCATACCGTAGTGTGTGAGGTGTATGTGCCTTTCTATGTCTATCTGTATGTGTTGTTTGTGATAAGTTGTCTTTGCGACTTAACCTCCCTCAAAATGTCCAGAATGTTCATGTTGGCTGTTTTTTAAAATAAACTTTACAACAGAAGACTAGCATAATATACCCAATGTGTCATAGGCATGTAAAAAGAACCTTTACTTTTTTTTACTTTACTTTCTGATGTTTATGATAAGTTGTCTTTGTGCCTTACTCTCTTCCAAAGGTGAAATCACTGTTCACTAGCAAGAAGAATCAATGTTTACTGTCATGTGTGTGAGGTATGTATGCCTGTCTGTATCTGTTGTTCGTGATAAGTTGTCTTTGTGTTTTAGACTCTTCCAAAGGTGAAATCACTGTTCACTAGCAAGAAGAATCAATGTTTACTGTCATGTGTGTGAGGTATGTATGCCTGTCTGTATCTGTTGTTCGTGATAAGTTGTCTTTGTGTTTTAGACTCTTCCAAAGGTGAAATCACTGTTCACTAGCAAGAAGAATCAATGTTTACTGTCATGTGTGTGAGGTATGTATGCCTGTCTGTATCTGTTGTTCGTGATAAGTTGTCTTTGTGTTTTAGACTCTTCCAAAGGTGAAATCACTGTTCACTAGCAAGAAGAATCAATGTTTACTGTCATGTGTGTGGGGTATGTATGCCTGTCTGTATCTGTTGTTCATGATAAGTTGTCTTTGTGTTTTAGACTCTTCCAAAGGTGAAATCACTGTTCACTAACAAGAACTTACCATCGTGTGTGTGAGGTATCTGTGCCTGCAGTGTTACTTTAACTACTTCCACGGGACACGAGAACACAAGCTGAGGTAATGTAGCAACAGCAGAAGAAAACCAAATAATCAGGTAATTTGGTTTCTGTGTAGTGTCTTCTGGGTGGCCAAGTTTTCTCAGTAGAAGTCCATATGAACCAAAAAATATGGCATTGAGATAGCCATAGGAAAATAGTGGCCAGCTTAGCCCTCGAAAATAGCCCTTTGACTGAAAAAAAAAATCGAGAGAGAATAAAATTTAAATGTTTTTCAAGCTATAATTATTATTATTATTTTTTAAACAATGATAGTTTATTTTTCATAATGATTACAGTTTTAAGTTTTAATCATGGTGACTTAGCCATGTGCACATGTGGTTTGGCGTCGCAGACAGCAGAGCACATACTCCAAGACTGCCCAAACTACAACATATCCAGGCGAACCTTCTAGCCTAGAGAGACAACAGTGGAAGATAAAAACTCTATGGAGTGAACTAAAAAAGACTGTTAGAATCATAAAAGAGACAACATTGCAGTTATAGACATATTTCAAGCGAACTAAAGAAGAAGAAGAAGTTTTAATCAGATATAGGACAGGTCTTACAAAATTAAATACTATTAACTAACAATATAAAAATGAAAAATAGAGGAAATTATTTAAAAAAGAGCCGAGTATAAGATCATATCCTTTCGCAATAAACATGCCAATATAGGGAATACTCATCATTATTTTACACAGATTAAATTAATGATTCATGCGTTATCTCCAGTCCACCTTAAAATCTGACCAGGGTTGCCAGGTTTCCCCAGCCTAAAGTGGAATCCAGGAAGTGTCTTGGGAGGTCAAGGCCGCTGGTGTGATATTGACCACATGACCCATCGACTGCTGACGGGACTATAGAAATATGGGGTTGGCACAATATGCCCGATGTGTAAAAAGGGCTCTTTATATTCTTGATGTAGGCCGAATGGATAAGAACACGTGTTATTAAACATCTGGTGTGCTGATGCCAAGGTTAAGGAGTTCAACCCTAACACCGGACAGCTGGACTAAAATGTTGACTTGTCGTCCTTGACTTGGGGACATAAATTACAAGTACCTCTGAAGCCAGAATTGGTTCGCCTGATGGCGAGGGACACCGTTAATAGGGAAAGCTAATCCACATGCAAAATTCACATGCAAACAAATTTGAAATGAAATACATTAGAAGAAAATTTGTTTTATTTTCTACTTATTAACAATACATTTTATATGCCATAATTTTTTAAACATTATATGCAAGGGTCAACACTCATTTAAGCTCATCAAGTACCCTACCGACTGGCATTATCGATCATGCTTCTTCAAAGGCATGTATCAATTCATGTGTTGACTCCCGTCTGTGCCATGACATACGACTCTTAAGAATTTTCTCTCATTGTCTTCTTCTTTCCACAAAATCTTCTCAGTTAATTGGTCCTTTTCCATGTTTATTTTTTCCAAACATTTCCTTTTTTCCTTCACAACATTTCCCTCCCTTTTTAAAAATTTCCAGGTTTTTTTAAACATTTCCCCCTCCTTTACCCTGTTCCCGTTTTGCCTCTCCAAATTTTTCCTTTTTCCTCTCAACAATGAAATTTTTGTCCCCCCACAACATTCCATTTTGTCTTAAAAAAGTTAGTTTTTTCCCACAAAGTTAAAATTTTTGTCCTTCAACTGTTAGTTTTTGGTTTACCCATTTAATTTTTTTCCTTTCCCCTGTTGGGGTTTTTCCTTCACAAATGGCCATTTTTCCCCACACCCGTTCCCTTTTTGTTTCAAACCTGGAGTTTTGTCTTAAAAAAATTTTCCGTTTGTTTAACAATGTTCCCGTTTTGGCCTTACAACATGCCAGTCCCCCCTTTCCCAAATTTCCAATTGTTTAAAATTTTCATTTTTGCCTTACAACCTGTTCAGTTTTGTCCTAACTTTCCATTCATGTTCCAGTTTTTGTCCTCTCACAATATGGCCAAAAATTATGACTGCTTCTTTCTGATGTTTGTGATAAGTTGTCGTTGTGACTTAGTCTTCTTCAAAATGTCCAGATTGCTCATTTTGGCTATTGTTTATTTACTTTACAGCAGAAGACAACTTACCTTAATTCCTACTTTTCAACACTACATTTTACATGCCACAGCTTTTATAACATTACAATCCAGAGTTAATAATAATTTAAACTATATCAACCTCCAAAGTGCACCCTTGTGCATACATTGCTCGCCATCCGTCTCATTGAATACCTTCCATCTTCAAACAATAGGGAAATCCTGCCGTAGTCACCCCCAACAATCACCACACCCCATAGGCGGGTCTTAACGAAGATGAAGTAAATTACAAACACAAGTAAAGTAAAGGAACCTTTTCTGTGCCTTGAGGTACTTTGAGTTTCAGGTGTTAGCCCATAATTTTATTAACCAATCGGCACTTGATGGGTCATGTGATCAATATCACAATGGCCACATTTACTTCCCAGGACACTTCCCGGTAACAATTTTAGACTGGGTCAACCTTGGAGTACATGTACATTAAAATAAAATCCTGTTTCAAGGGGGATTTGAACACATGATCAGTGAGCCGGTAGGCAAGCATGCCAGCCTGCACAACCATGGCTTCCAATTACCAACATACTGATAATAAATTATTCTTACTAAATTCTGCCTGTGTACAGTCCTGATACAGTCCATGAGTCCTGAGTACTTTCCTCCATATTCCTGCGTCTGTATTTGTACCTGAAGATCAAAAGACATCACATTTGGTTTAGACCATAAACAGTTTTATAGAAATCATATGTCGAGGCTATGTAGCTGATTCCTGGGCTCCACAGTGAAGTAATCAAGCCGTTTGTGTCACACTCTGAAGGCCACAGGTTTGTTTTCAGACTCTGTCATTCAGACTCCTGAGGGTCATCGCTGGAACTATAGGATCAGTGCTTTGTGTGATGCTCTCGGCAGATGGCTTGCTGTTCTGCGGACAGAAACTGATCCAGACGGGGTAAAACCCAGTGCAATGATGTTGATTGGGATACCCATGGGATACCTAAACTTTTTAACCTGTTTATAGCTAATTATATGTTAGCTAACCCGGGAAGGTTAACCTGGTCAACAAACACCCGCAGAAGTCGGATGTGTCAGCCTAAGGGCGCAAATAAACCTGGCACAATGCAATTACATCTGAAAAAACACTCCAGATGAACGCAGAAGAAGAAGAAGATATGTTAGTTAGTTAGTCAGTTAGTTGTGATTCCAACTTCACGGCAAAGGTTGCCCCATAATGCTCTCTTTCTGTGCCAAGTAAATATCACACAAAATGCTCCTCATTGGACAGATTTAAAAGCACTCCACATGAAATCCACAGCTCAGTGTCGCTCCACGCACTCAACTCAGTAGTAGGACGACGGAACCATGCATACCCATCCAACATGAGGAAAATACATAAGCAAACCGCAGCTACATGCATAAACACTCCAGACTCCTTAACAGCTCAACCGTCCAACCTCCATGTTGGACAGGAAGTCTAGACAATTATATAAAGCAAGTAAAGTACCAAAGCTTTTAAATTACATTGAAGCTATTTTGTTAGATTGTGTGCAGAGACGTGAAAATACAAATTAGCAGGATGACTGTCAGTAATGTTGAGTAGGCGCAACACTATTCTATTTAGTTACCTTTATTTCCATCATAATTAAACCAAGGAAATGAACTGTATTTATTGTTGTTTAAAGTGTTGTTTTAACAGTTTTAAATAAATACATTTGGTAAAATAAGAACCTGTTTCAATGATACACAGAACATACCTTTCTGTGTACAGGAGCTTCATGTCTACAGAATGTGATGTCATGTACCAGTTACTTGGACACAGAACATATATTATTGTGTCTACGGGATGTCATGTGTGATGTCATAGAACAAATGTTTATTGTGTCTACAGGTTGCCATGTTATGTCATATGTCAGTTACTTGATTGCAGAACATACATTATTGTCTCAATGGGATACCATGTTGTGTCATGTGGTATATTGCAGAACAAACCTTTATAGTGTCAATGGGATGTCATGTTGCAATATGTGTGAGTTACTTGATCACAGAACATACCTTAAATGTCAATATAGGATGTCATGTGTGAATTACTTGTCACAGAACATACCTTAATTGCCACTACAGGTTGTCATTTGTGAATTACTCGATCACAGAATATACCTTTGCTGTGTTCTCAGGATGTCAATGCCAACATCTGTACTTTTAGGGACAGTGAATGCAGTTTCACAATCTTGATATAATGAGTTTATGTCAGCTGCAGGCGATTTGGGAGCAGCAAGCACTGAATTAATTTTCATAATGGTACGAGTGTCTGCCATTCAGACAACAATAGTACACTGAATATAAAGTTGCCCAGGAAATTACAAATGGGCAATAATTGCTGCAGTTGATTTTAACCTCCTGTAAAGGTCACACAACTAACTTTAACATGATGTCATGTGTTAGTTACTAGATAATAGAACCCACTTTTATATTTACGGGATGTCATGTGTAAATTACTATATCACAGAACCCACCTTTATGTCTACAGGATGTCATGTTATGTCATGTGTGATTCATGTAATGATAAATACACACCTTTATTGTGTCTAAAGGATGTCCAGCAATAATACCAGCACAACCTGCAAGAGAAGGTATTATACAAAGTTACTGTATCACTAACCATACAAAGTTACTGTATCACTAACCATACAAAGTTACTAAATAACTAACCATACAAAGTTACTAAATCACTAACCATACAGAGTTACTGTATCACTAACCATACAAAGCTACTGTATCACTAACCATACAAAGTTACTGTCTCACTAACCATATAACATTACTAAATCACTAACCATACAAAGTTACTGTATCACTAACTATATAAAGTTACTAAATCACTAACCATACAAAGTTACTGTATCACTAACCATATAAAGTTACTAAATCACTAACCATACAAAGTTACTGTATCACTAACCATATAAAGTTACTAAATCACTAACCATACAAAGTTACTGCATCACTAACCATATAAAGTTACTAAATCACTAACCATACAAAGTTACTGTATCACTAACCATAAAAAGTTACTAAATCACTAACCATACAAAGTTACTCTATCACTAACCATACAAAGTTACTGTATCACTAACCATACAAACATTACTATGTCATTTAAATAAAACCTTCCAAAGAAAGGTCAGACAGACACATATGATAATCAGATGGAAACTTGAAAAATTAGTGTTGGGACTTTTCGCTAGCTGTTGAAGATGAAGACAGAGTGTGTATGAGAAAATCCAGAGTGCTATGATGTTGTTTCTTGACTTGACTCAACTCGACTTAAACAAAAACATTCTAATTTTCTTGACTATCTTAGAAAAGGGACCACTTTCACTGTCTTGAGGGTATTACGGTATATGGTGGTAACCCCATATTTCAATAGACCAAATGGCACTCAACAGGTACTGTTGTAAATATCACACCAGCAGAACATTTCCTGGTACCACTTCAGGGTGAGTCAACCTGGGTGTCAAGGTCAATTTTTTAAAATCCCTGCCTCAATGGATATTCAGACACTTGATCATCAGGCAGACAGAAAGCCTGTTAGCTTCTGCTCCTCAACCTTAAGCATATTAAACTGCACATAATTATTTCACCTGTACCAAGCGGTTGCCACTTCAAAGTAACAATAAACTACCTCAGAATGAGTTACAGTAAGAGCTAGCCACATCAAAAGGAGCTAAAAGTAATAAGTAATAACTTTACTAGGTTGAGCGAGGAATGTAAGAAGCATCTACAGAAGGAATCAGTGCTATCTATCCCAAGAAAGTGATATGTTAAAATAATAACATTAGAAGCATCTATAGAAGGAATCAATGTTATCTATCCCATACAAGTGATATGTTAAAATAATAAATAAGAAGCAAGAAGAATTTCTTAAAGTTTTTCCCCCCGCATATCCTTTACAGGACATTGCAGTCAACACCAGCATTTTTCAGCTGCTGTTGATGTCTTGGCAAGTTTTACATTCAGTAGTTTGCCACTGTTTTCTGAACGACCGGCTCACATAACCCCTAAGTAACCAACGTGATGCGATCCACTGCCGAATCTCGCGCAGCTGTGTTTCATTCGAGAGTATATGGGATTTCGAACAATGTCCTTATCCCCTACACCAGGGAGGCCGGTGAAAGGAGTTCAGAGGAACTAAAGCAATAAGTTACTAAAGTTTTTGAAAGGAGTTTAAGAGCAAATAGAAAACAGTGGGGAAAGCATGAAGACAGTGGAGATGGGGGTTGTCAGATGAATGCTGTGCATACCTTACACAGCCAGAGTGTCTGGAAGAAGGTTATGAAGGTAGAACATTATGAAAATGTTGCTTTCTGAGTGTCTGGAAGAAGGTTACGAAGGTAGAACATTATGAAAATGTTGCTTTCTGAGTGTCTGGAAGAAGGTTATGAAGGTAGAACATTATGAAAATGTTGCTTTCTGAGTGTCTGGAAGAAGGTTATAAAGGTAGAACACTATGAAAATGTTGCTTTCTGAGTGTCTGGAAGAAGGTTATGAAGATAGAACATTATGAAAATGTTGCTTTCTGAGTGTCTGGAAGAAGGTTATGAAGGTAGAACATTATGAAAATGTTGCTTTCTGAGTGTCTGGAAGAAGGTTATGAAGGTAGAACATTATGAAAATGTTGCTTTCTGAGTGTCTGGAAGAAGGTTATAAGGTAGAACATTATGAAAATGTTGCTTTCTGAGTGAGTTAAGTATAACTAACCAGTGTAGGGAGAAGCCCACAACCCTGTTATCAGCATATAGGAAGTTTAACAGCATGTGCTCTTAAGCTTTCAGTCACTCTAACCTCAACAACATTATACACAGCCATATGAAAGAGATAAACAACAGTGCTTTTGGTCATTGTTTGCTCTGCTTTAAACTCAAGCACAGTCCACACACATACCACTTCTAGTGCACTGGACTGATTTTTGAGTGTGAATTAGCTTACAATTTTTCCTGTGTCCCTCACCATCAGGTGAACCCACTCTGACTTCTGGGGTGTTTTTGGTCATGTAATGAGAAGAGATGCATGGAAAACGTCACAATGACTGGAAAGACAGGCAATAGAAGAAGCAGAGGCAGACCAACAGAAATAATGCTCGATGGTCTCAGAGGATGGCATGGAGGAATGTCATCAATTAAATGTATCTAGAACACCAGGGACTGAGATCTGGTAAGAGACTGAAACGTGACAAGGCAATGGCTGTCATTATTATGATATAACTGCCTGAGACCAGACAATCAGACATTTCAGTAAAATCCGGAATCTATTGTTTTGTTTTTTTAAATATAAAAGCTTTCTTGGAATAAAAAGTTAAAAGACCTGTTGAGTGTTCATCTTTATATTGTATATTCTGTAGAACAAAACCGTTACCATAAAAACATTATTACAAAGAAAAACAAATGAACATTAACTAAATGATACTGGTGCACATTTTTCAACTCAAAGTATAATCCCATCCACATTTATTATAAATAATTACACAAAAGAAATAAAGTAGTTGGAATGTTCTATTTCAACATAACATTTTGGTAATAATACATGAGAAGTAAACAATAAACACAGCCATAAATACACAGCAAAGAACAAATATGTGCTTTTAATTAATATATTATAATTTATTTTTATTTGCAACACACAACATTTTTCCAACAAAAACATAATATAATATATATGCATATTAATATGCATGATATTGTGCATGTAGTCATTAAAAGCAAACTATAGTGACAAATACGTAGTCATGCGGGTTTTTTTAAAAACACATTTTGAACAATATTTACCTCCAATGGCCCCGGCAATATAATCATTGATAATACTTGTATGGGACATTTTAAACAGAATATCACACAGTGTAACAACGCTGCTACAGTTTTGTCCAAATCTGTGCCGTGTTAGAAGCGAGGGTTTAGTACTTTAATACAATTTCTTCTTCAACTATCACATTCATCTGTTTAATGAGTCTGTCAATTCCGTCATGGGTCAGGAACAGGGTGATTGCTGTTGTGTCATCTTCATCATGATCTTGTGACGGCCCCCCGAGAGTTAATAAAAGGGCCTAAGTGGCACAGATCACTAAAACAATGAAGGAATAAATGGTTTAAAATACTACAATTAATAGTCAAATACTCTTCTTAGTCAAATAAGAGTTATTAATATTACTAATTAATAAACATTAGAGTCAATTAGACTGTTATAAATACAGCTTATTTTCATATTAAGTGACACTCGAATCATAACTGGTGGTCTGAAGTGTGTGTGTAATGTGTAGACAGATTTGTTGGGACATGTGTTGTAAACACTATCGTTAGTGGGATTTACTGCAAGAGAAACTAGGGCATGGAATTGGTAAGTTACAAATAAATGATGAGATAGTGGTTTTCTGAGAAATGAATATGAGGACAATGCCCTTTGCCCCTCTCACAGGTCTTGGGCTAGCAAACCGGTAGGGAATTTATTTGTTACTAATAAATAATTTTTTTTAGTAATAATATACTATTAATACTCCTTAAGGAACTATGGAGGAAACTGAAGGAAAAGCGTTACAGGCATCGGCACATCAATTATTCCTCCCCACGACGCTTAGCTGTTGAAGAGTAAAAAAGAAGGGGGAAGCCCTTTGCCCCACTAGATAGCGTAAACTATAAATCACGGACTTGATCCAAGATAATTGTTCCGTTGCTGTTCCCAGACAACAAGTTTTGTAGTAACCGGCAGTTTGAGGGGAAGATGGCGACGACCTACCTGCTTCGTGTGGCAGTCGGCAACAGCGCTAAGCTATTGTTGGGAGCCGTACACAAGGGTAACATTATTGTGTATTGCAGGGAAGAGATGATTTGCACAATTATTTTGTCCAGCGATAATGTTTTTTCTTTCTTTTCAGAAGTTTTAGTTTTAAAAGTTGTATGTCCATGATGATAGATAGATTGTCATTGTTGTCATTGATGACATTGATTTTCGTAGAGAAAAAATGAAAGTCACCCACACTACTGTCAGTGTTGTTTCTCCGGGAAAGAGAAGGTTTGCGTCAAAGGCATATTTGGGGCAGTCTTGGAGTATGTGATCTGCTGTCTGTGGTGCCAATCCATATGTGAACATGGCTGAACTATTGTATACTTGACATTTTTTTTTTGGGGGGGGGGGGGGTAGTCAGTTAGTTAGTCGACAGATCATCCTCGTTGCACATCGGACCATTCAGTCCATAAGTGCTCAGATCCCCTCCTCAGCAAATCCCGCAGCGTGTAGCGGCTAACGACGCCAGTTCTGTGTTGGTTTATCAATCTTCTTTGGCTTCCTGCGTAGTGTTCTTGTTTGGCCACCCCTCTTTTAATTTGCTGCTCTCACAGTCTGGCCATTGTTGTAGATTCACAGTCATCACTTGGTTCTTGCAAAAGTCTCACTTCTCGTAGAGCATTCAGAATGTCAGCCTGGTCCATGGCGCGTCCGCCCTCCACATTAACCTCACCTGCGAGCTTGTCAGCCCGCTCATTTCCTTGTACTCCCACATGACCTGGCACGAAGATGAAACTAATCTTTGCCAGCCGAGACCGCTCCAGAGGCAGCAACCATTCTCTTCGGATCGACCCCTCCTCTATCCTCTTGATCATGTTCATTGAGTCGCTAAGGAAACAAGCCCTAGTGAATGTCTGTGTCTCGAGCCATGTTATTGCTTTACTTACTGCCATGACTTCCATGGTCAGGCTACTTGTGGTTTCAGTGAAAGCACCAGAGTCCTCCTTCACAATTCTCCCTCCGGCCCGAGCTGTAAAGGCCCATGAGCTTCTCACATGTCGGACGACCGACCCATCTGTGTAGATGACCGCGTCACTGTCTAGCGAATTCTCGAAAATCAACGCTTGTACTTCAGCCTCCACAGCAGCCGGATTTTCTTGTCTGCATTTTCTATGAAAAGGATGTGCAGAAGTCTGTTGGCACTTGCACCCACTCCTCGCCAGGTTCTAAGTCCTCAAGTGAACACACCTGTTGAAGAATGTCTTCGGCTTGACCCATCCACGACCGTCCTCTTTTTAACCTGCTGCCCTTCACCTTCCTAATTTCACTATGCAGTGGATGCTGTGTGTTTGCGTTAATTCTGAGGTAGGCGCGTGCCCTGCAAACTTGCATTCTCTCTTCAATGGTTGGAAAATCAAGAAGGTAGCGCATCGCCCTGCATGCTGTATCTCTTGTACATCCAAGAATAATGCGCATAGCTTCATTCTGTATCCTTTCCATCCTTTCTATCTGCTTATGGCTGAGAGTCAGGATTGCCATTGCATACTCCAAAACAGACATGACCAGCCCCTCGTACAGAAGACATAGATGGCGCTGCTCACAGTTTGCTGCCGCCATCACCCGCATCGCTGCCAAGCCCCGCTTGGCCTTTGTTATCACCTGGTCTATGTGCACATTATAAGCAAGGCTTCGATCAAACCGTATCCCCAGGTAATTCATTGCCTGCGTTCTTTCCACCGTCTCTGAACACAGCATTACAGTTGGTGTTGGATTGTTGACAATATGATTATTCAACGAGAACCAAGTCACTGTTGCCTTTGTTGGGTTGACCATTGCCCCAGCTTCATCACACCAGGTACTTATGCGATTGAGTTCGGTTTGTCGTTCCACAGCAACCTCCTCTCTATCCTTACCCTGACGATACACTAAAACATCATCGGCATATGACAATGTCCTGCCAGGTCCAGTGATCTGCTCACTGGTGATTCTCACTGTGTAGGCGTTGAACAGTACCGGAGATAATGGTGATCCCTGTGGTAGGCCAGGATATATTGTTGTTGGTTCCGAAGTCCAACTGCCACATCTAAAAACTACTTTCCGTTGGAAGAGGGCTGCAGCGATCCAACTAAGGAGGAATGGACTTACGTTTAGTTCAAGAAGCTGAAACATTAAAAAATCCAGTGGTACTCTGGGGGGTAGTCGTTGTGCAGTAAATTCAGTAATCGATTGGTAGTCTTTGTGGCGAAGTGGTCAAGCCGCTTGACTCAGGCTCTGAAAGTTGTGGGTTCGAATCCGGGCCATGTCTTTCGGTTCACAAGTGAATTTTTTTCGGAGACTCCTGGAGGTCTATGGAGTTCATGCTTTGTGCAACACTTTCCACGCTGCGGAAAGAGACATATGGGATACAAATCCCTGTCAACTTTTAAGCCACTCTTTTTGTGCAATCGATTGTGTCCTATATTCCTATTCTGAGGCGATTGTGTCCTATTCTGAGGCGCAGAATAATAATGGTTTTTAACAGATTTGTTCTGGTCTGCCCATAAAATGATAATCATCTTGTGCTGGTGTTGGTGGCTTTCTGATTGATTTCATGATTCTTTTCTTTTGGTGTTATATGACAGGTACATAAGCTTCAAGCTTGCTCTTCTTTTGCTACTTGATCAGCTCTTTGTTTTCTGGGCACTCCACAATGAGATGGTATCTACTGTATGTAGTGTATGGTGACCTTACGCAGACTGCCTAATTCAGATAGTATGCCCATAGTACTGCCAATTTACCAGACAGGTGTGCCCCAAGTACTGATTTTGTATCTGATTACATGATTGGTATTTAGTAATTTCTCTATTGATGTCTTGATTGCCAGGATTTTAAAAATCATGGTTATGGCAGTAGTTCCCCTTGGTAATCTGGCAGTGTCTCTGCTCCCTATTTCTCAACATTTTGTGCTGATCCATCTGTGTAGACTTGGATCTATAGGTTCTGTGGGTATTCTTCATCAAGAAAGCCGAGTATTGTTGTTCTGCATTGTACACTGTTCTTTTTTGTTTCTTGATGCTCACTTGCATTGAACTCAAGCGTAGTCCATACACAATACTTCTAGTAGTGTTGGACTGGTTTTTGTGTGTGGATTAGCTTTCCCTATTAACAGTGACCCTTGCCATCAGGCGAACCCACTCCAACTGTAGAGGTACTTGTAATTTACACCCAAGTCAAGGACAAAAGACTGTTTTGTTATTCCTTTGATAATTACACTCCATCCTTTTGGATTTTGCTCTGTATTGTTTTCTGGTGTTTGACACCTTTTGTAATTTGCTCTGTATCACTTTCTGGTGTTTGACACCTGTTGTATTTTACTCTGTATCACTTTCTAGTGTTTGGCACACAATTATGCAACTTATGATTGACGTAGAGGCTTGAACGAAGTACTGTCAGGTTAGTATTGAAAAGGATAGCTCCGAATCAAAAGCTCAATGTGTGGCGTCATCAAAGGTGGAAAAAGTGTCCCAATGGCACAAAATGGAGTATTGCTCGGATAACAAATCCATTATGTGGAAAGTCTTAATCCCTGGGAATGTTAACCCAGTCAATAAACACCTGTAGAAGATGTGTTGGCCTAAAGTAACAGTATCGCAGCTCACTGTAAACAGGCACAATGCAATTACATCCGAAAAAAGACTCTGGATGAATGAAGAAGAAGAAGAAGAAGAAGAAAAGGATCGCTAAGGATAGGAAAGCTTGGAGTGAGTTGGTCGAAGACCTATGCCTCAGTGTGGGATAAGGGTAAAAGAAGAAGACTGAAAGTCACATATTGTCATGTCCTCCCCACACTATTCAGTTCTGTTTCTACTTCTCTTCTCCATGTGTTTTGCTTCTTCCTCTATTTCTTTTCCCCCATGGATTCCAGACAAAGGTATTTCTAATTGCTAGTTTACTATTCTCAGGTTTTCTCAGCATTTGTCCTATCCAGCTCCAGTGTCTTTCCTTCACTTCTTGATTCACTGGTATTTGTCTAGTTCTGTCCATGAGCTGCACATTGGTGGTTCTGCCATACCATTCTATTCCTTCTATTTTACACAGGCACCAGTTAGTGAATGCTTGTTGTTTATATGTAATTGTTTTTGTTCTCCATGCTTCTGATCCCTGCACTAGTGCTGATTTATTGTTAGAATTGAATATTATAAGTTTGGTGCTAAGTTTCATTTCTTGTACTTCCACAAAATTTCTTCTGCTATAAAAGCTCCTCTGGTTGTCTGTTTCCTTATTCTGATACCTTTGTCTGTTTCACCCTCTTTTACTACATTGCTACCTAAATAGGTGTATGGTTTTGTTTCTTGAAGTGAGGTTTCCCCAAGGGAGATCAGGTTAACAGTTGCTTGATTTATTCTCATTTATCTTTGTCTTTTTAAACCTAATTGTTTTGATCTCCCATCTAGTGTTATTGGTTTTTCCTGCATCTGAATTTGTGTGTGAGACAGCGGGGCAATGTCATCAGTGTAGTCCAGGTCATTGACATACTTGGTCAGAGGAGGCCATTGAATTCTATTTCTGGCCGTGCTTGTTGCTGCCTTCATAATTCAGCATCTAATCAGTAAAAATAGTAGAAGTAACAACAGAAATCCTTGTCTCACTCCTGTTCTTACTTCAAATGTCTCTGTTAGTTTTCCTACATAAAAGACTGCACCTCATGTCTCTATATGTCGCCCTCTACCACACACACATATCAATGCCCCACACACACACAATTTGCCGGTGTTGTTCGTAACCATATACACGTGCGAAGCGCAGCTGTGCTATATTCAGCAGCGGATCGCGTTGCGTTGGTTACTTACGGGGGTATGTGAGCCGGTCATTTAGAAAGCAATGGCAAACTACTGAACGCAGAACTTGCTAAGATATCAACAGCAGCTGAAAAATGATGGTGTTGACTGCAGTGTCCTGTAAAGGATACGCAAAAAAAAACAAAAAACATAATTTATGGAATGTCTGGCAGTCTTCAAGTGTGGTATTCAAGAAAGCAAACAAAATGCATGGTTCAAATAAATAAACCAGCTGGGATATTTGGCTAATTTACTGCAGCACATAAAGGTTCATCATGAAACTTGTAATTGAATGTAAAATACTTGTTTGTGTTCCTTGTTTACAAATATTGGCGATTTCATTTACAGAGGCGTGCTTTATCCAGCGATGTCTACCATGTGTTTCAGTCACCCACACTGCTGTTGTGTCACGGATGTCCTCAAATTTCATCACCAAAGGTAGATGATCTGTGGTATTTTTGTGCTTTGAACTTACTGGCTTGTTCGATTGCCTGTGTAAAATTGCAGCATTAATAGTTAACCATAGGGATGTATGATGTACTACTGGCACCTTGCCATCTTGACAGACAATATTTATTGAGCTTTACATAAAAAAGGCATAATAACCTCCATAGCACAAAACCGGTTGAATTGTAGAGGCCATGTATTGCCCAAGCAGCATGATCCCACTCTCGGCCTGCCTATATTACTCCAAAAGGAAAGGTAACACCAATACATCTGGAACAAGACAAGCTGCAGAAACTGCCAGATCAGCAAAGCAATTCTCTAACTGTCCGCCTGTCGGAGCTTAGATCTTAGACCACTTTTCAACCAAGACTTAGGGCCTGGTCAACGCTGCCATAGCTTTAAGTCTTTAGGTTGCATTTCCTCACATCAGGATAAGGCCTGGAGCCTCCCAGTTGTGCTCATCCACCTGAAACCATTGGTATAATGTGGGGTGCCGGGTTTGGTGAGCGCTGCCCAACATTTGGCGCTAACAGAAAGCAGGTACTACTGTCTACTGTCATACAATAGCTCAGTCATATCTGACAAAGACGTGACTAACATAATGTACTAGTGTATGAGTTTTCAGTATGAATTCTTTTTAAGAGATAATTGATGAAAGGCTAGAAATTTTTGTTTCAGTTCCAGTCAGTACAAATTATGTTTAAGATATTTGATGAAAGGCAAGACATTTAAGACACTCAAGACAAAAGTATTCGCATAGTGAATATAACCACTGAAGCCCCAAACATAGTTTGCAGGGTGTGGCACTTTTTATCATTTCTAATAAATATTACTTCTAACATAATTGTGTTTTTTTTTAAATGTATTCCCTTGGGGGAATTTAAACTCAGAAGCCACAAACAATGTGTTGCATGATTTATTGCCTGGCATATTTCCCTGCATCTCGTCAGGTGCATACTGCAGAGCTATTTATCATATGAAGTTAGTAAATGAATTATACTTTGGTGAAATACTTAAAACACATAGTAAATAAAATACATGCTGATGTCAGACATACCAACCTATTAGGTGAATAACTAAGAGAAACACACTCCATTCAAAAGGGGAAAGAAGACTTAGATGATTACAACAGCATGGTAGTCAAGCACAACAATTTAATATATGTACATGTTGTCTCAGATACAGATATCTTCTTTGTCGTTTATCTGAAGTGTTTCTTTTGAACATAATTGCGTTGTGCCTGTTTACTGGAGAGGTGCGATATCTGCACCTTTAAGCCGACACATACAACTGTTTCTGGTGTTCGTTGGCCGGGTTAATCTTCCTGGGGATTCAGATGTTGTTCTAATGATTTTCATTGCCAAATGTTTAATTTTGAAGCAGAAGAATGTGCTTTGATAATAATTCCCTAAGAAACGCATAGTCAGAGATAATTATTTAATTGTTGATACAGAGCATGGCAGATGAGTGATGATTTTATCTTATTTCAGTGACGGCTGATCAACTGTGGGAAAGTGCGACAAGTGTCAGTAATCCTGGAAGGAAACGAGGCCGTGGTCGTAACTTGAGGAAGAAAGTAAACCTCAATAGATACCAAGTTATCGGGAAAGGTATTCATGCAGTCACGTCTAATCTATCAGGAAATATTAGTTTGAACATTACAATGTTTGTGCTGTCTTTAGTTTGTTCTTTTACACATAAGTAATGAGTGGGTGGCTAGAAAAACTAAACCAGATGAGACAATGAGGCCCGGAGCCACTTCCTCCTTTTCCTCCCTTTCTTCTTCTTCTGCTGCTGCTTCTTCTTTGCCTTCTTCCTTTGCTGCTGCTATTTTTTTTTTCTCTTTTTCCTCCTCTGCTGCTGATTCTTCCTCTTCTTCGTTGACTTTCACTGTTTTTCACTTCATCTTCTTCTTTGCCTCATTCTACTCTTTCTGCCTCTTCTCTTTATCTGTTACTCCCATCTTCTTTTTGTTTCCTAGAAATCAGTCTGTGAAGGTAGGCCCATAGCAGATACTGTCATTGGAGGGTGAGAAGTATTAGGCCTTCACGTATTCTTGGCCATTACATATGAAGGGGGATGGTTCCCATCCTCACCAGCTTTCCATCTCAGAAAATTGTGGCAGTTGTCTGGTATCCATGTTTGTAAGACTGGAAATCGGCCTATATCCCATTTTGTTTCCTGCATGAACAGCACTGTGTTCTACAGGTTTCCATTGAGTTTGACATCCAGGGCTGTTTGCTGCATGAACAGCACTGTGTTCTACAGGTTTCCATTGAGTTTGACATCTAGGGCTGTTTCCTGCAAGAACAGCACTGCGTTCTACAGGTTTCCATTGAGTTTGATACCTAGGGCTGTTTCATCTGGCCATAGAAAAGACATTCCTGAGCTGTATTTGGTTTAAAAGGGGTTTAAAGGCAAACGGATCGACTTAATTGATCCAGGTTTGATCCCATCTGGCTCCATCTCTTTCCACAGAATGACAGGCCAGAAGTGTTGTGAAGTTGATCCAGGTTTGATCCCATCTGGCTCCATCTCTTTCCACAGAATGACAGGCCAGAAGTGTTGTGAAGTTGATCCAGGTTTGATCCCATCTGGCTCCATCTCTTTCCACAGAATGACAGGCCAGAAGTGTTGTGAAGTTGATCCAGGTTTGATCCCATCTGGCTCCATCTCTTTCCACAGAATGACAGGCCAGAAGTGTTGTGAAGTTGATCCAGGTTTGATCCCATCTGGCTCCATCTCTTTCCACAGAATGACAGGCCAGAAGTGTTGTGACGAACACAAACTCTGTAGCTCCAGTGATGACCCACGGGAGTCTCCGTGGTGAAGTGGTCAAGCCGTCTGACTTGGGCTCTGAAGTTTGTGGGTTCGATTCTGGGCTGCGTCCTTCGGTTCACAAGTGCATTTTTCGGAGACTCCTGAGGGTTGTCGCTGGAGCTACAGAGTTTGTGCTTTGTGTGACGCTTTCCGCGCTGCGGAAAGAGACTGAGCCATATGGGATAAAATCCCTGTGCAATGAAGTCGACCCTGTCAACTTTTAAGCTACTTTTTTTTAGGGGAGTTCCTGTATGCCTGCGCTCTGTTTGCAGCCACAGGCCCTCCTCCAGAGAAAACTATACTCATGAGTATGGAAATAAACCCTTGACTTCAGAGTACCCAACAGATGGCATAAGCACTTTGCCACAAAGATTCCCAGCTGCCAGGATCTAATTAATTTAGCTGAGTTTGGTACAGTGTAGTAGTCTATGTTCTGCAGTTCTGGAGACATGGTCTTGAAGCAAATGTGGAATTAGACACGAATCTGTAGGAGATGGGGTTGAGAGTCTTTGGTGTCTGTCAGAGGCTCAGGAATTACACAGACTGAATCCAGCATAGGCCTGGGAACTTCAGCAGAAAAATCATTGGCTTATAATATCACACACACCCTTATCTCTTTGGTAGTGACACTTGATATAGGCCATCTTGGATAATGACAGGGGAGAAAATAACACACACACTCACACAGAAGGTCCCATGTTCAGGTTGCTAGTATTAATCATTATTCCATGGCAGTTTGAAGCTGCAATGAGTAGGCCTTAGACCCCTGTCCTGGCAAATTGTTAAGGGTTCACGGAGGACTGGGAAAATGGCATTCTCAGGAACGGCAAATTAGAATGTGGTTGAGGAAACTGGAATTTTTCATAGAACCACTTGTAATTGTTTCTAGAACCACTTGTAATTGTATCCAGAGGTAGAAAAAGTAAAATAATTTTATAGCCAGTAACATTTTTCTCAGGAGCCAGCATACTTTTGTTTTTGTCTTTTGTGTAAATTCGGGCTAAGAAAACAATTCAAAATTGTTTAAGTGGCCAATAGAAATTTTCAGGCACCATGGCAACTGGGTGCCTGGATTTTTCTACCACTGATATTTCACGTCCACTAGAGATCTTGGCTAGTGAGATTGGATACCATGCCTTCTCGCATAAGAGTGAAAAACAGGAGGTCCCATGTGCAAGTTACTATCTTTCGGCACATGGAAATCACAGAGTAGGCCATAAGATCTCCCTGGCAAAAAATTGTTAAGAAAGAAAACCTCCCCAAGGGTAGATAGAGCCCGTAAAATCTGTCTAGAGGAAGCAAGACCTGACAACAATGGAAGCTGAAGTTGGATATGCTGACTTTCGAGGTGCATAACCAGGTGAGGTTGCACTCCCTTTGAAAGAGGATTGATGAAGAGGAAGTATTGTTGAATATTGCGTTGGAAGTCAGATGACAGTGATAGGAATCCCTGAAAATAATATCAATGTTTAGTTTATGTTGTTGTGACTAGATAGGCTCGGATCCTCCTGTCAAAAGAGGATTGAAGAAGAGGAAGTATTGTTGAATGTTGCATTGGAAGCCAGATGATAGTGATAGGAAGTCCTCAAAATAAGGCCAGTGTTTAGTTTATGTTGTTGTTGTGACTAGATAGACCCTCATCCTCCTCTACATGGCAAAGCAGTGTCTCTCTTGACCTCTGGAGAAATTCCGTTTTGTTTTTGTTTCTTCGCTGTTAGGTAAATCAGGATTTGTGTTTCCTGGATTGGACGGTCCTGCTATTGTAGGAGCAAAAACTGTTACCATACATAAGTCACAGTCTAGAGAGGAGGAGACCGCGCCACCACCACAGATTCGAAGGAAGTTTCCAAAAATACCAGCCTTGCAGGTAAAGACCATATCACCCATTGTCTCCTTTGAATTCTGTGTCCTTCCATCTTCTCTGAGTACAATTTCAGACATTTATGCCTTCTTTGTCAGAAGTTATGCCTTGTATGTCCCATTGTTTAAATACTATTGTCTTCTGTGTAAGCCATGAATGTCCTTCAAATGCCATTCCTTTTAGGTTTATGCTTCATATTATATATCCATGTGCCTTCGTCAAGTGTCATGTTCATATGCTGACTTCAAAGTGGTTTGTTTCTATATCCTCTTCGGAATGTCATGTTTATGCACATTCTTCAAAGTGTCATGTTTATTCAAAACATTGTATTCCCTACGTGAATTTAAAGACTGAAGCTACAAACAGAATCTTGCACAATTTATTGCCAGGCATATTTCGCTGCATCTCAGATGCAGACTGTAGAGTTATATATCAAATGAAGAACAGAGATGTGGTTCCTGAGACGATTGTTGAGAATTCCTTGGACTGTCAGAGTAACTAACGACGACTGCCTGAAACAGGCTAATGAAACTAGAACACTATATACAACAATAAGAAAGAGACAAACAGCTTTCTTTGGTCATGTAATGAGAAGAGAGGCATTGGAGAACATCATGACAACTGGAAAGATCGAGGGGAAGAGAGGCAGAGGCAGACCAAGAGAAATTATGCTGGATGGATTGAGACGGTGGCATGGAGACTTGTTCTAATATGTGTTATTAAATTTAGCTTCCATGTTTATGTATACTGTGTAAGAGAGGGGGGGGGGGGAGGGGGGGGGGAGATTTATAGGTAGGAAATTCGAAAGGGGGGGGGGGGGAATGACGTTCTGAACATATGGTAAAGGGGGGGCATAGGCCAAAAAAGGTTGAGAACCACTGTATTATTCACTTATTTCCTTCATTTGATATATTGCTCTGCAGTATACACCATGATGAGATGCAACGAAATATGCCAGACAATAAGTCATGCAACATATTGTTTGTGACTTCTGTGTCATGTTTGTATACATTCTGTTCATACTTTTTTCCTCAACTCATGTTCATAAAGTGGCTACCAAACTAAGGTGAGATAAAGATGTTACTAAAGTTTGGTAAGGTAAAGAGATACCTTCTTCAAAGTGTCATGCTATATACCATCCTTCCTTTGCCATGTTCATATGTTTTCCTCTGGCATCATGTTTACATGCTTTCTTCAGGTGTCATGCTTTTTCTTCTTCTTGGCATCCTGGGCACTGATCACGTCATATAACACCTACTTCAGCTCTCTGGCCACATCTGACAGCAGATCTCTATAATGAGCCATTGTTCGACAGACTTGCCTGATTTTTTGCTCTACGCTACTTTCACCCTGACCTTTAGGTTAACAGACAGTGGTTGAATGGATGGGCCCTCCTGAGACTAGGAGTCTGGCAATAATCATCCCCAGCTGTAGTTGATATGAGCACCGTCATTTGTTCTGTGATTGTTCATTTGTCGAGGAGCTCCTGGCTGAAATCGCAGTTGTAACACCAGACCTGAAGGCAGTTCCAGTAGGGGGTAATTTAGGGCCTCAACCTGTTCTTTCTGGAAACTTCTTCTTCTTTTGCGCTCATCCGGAGTTTTTTTCCGGACGTTATTGCGTTGTCTGTTTACAGCAGAGCTGTGTTCTTGCGCCATTAGGCCGACACATCCGACTTCTGCGGGCATTTGTTGACCGGGTTAACCTTCCCAGGGTGTCTGGAAACAATACTCTCAATTATTGAAGGTGTATATGTTTTATTGAAATAATCTATTTTGCTTCCAGAGTAGATTATTCCTGCAACAGAAGTCAGGAGAAATTACTCTAGCTGTTTGCATAATTTAAAACGTCACATGTGATTAACAGTGAGATAAAAATGGAAGACATTTGTCTATATCATTCCACTTCTGCACTAGCGGGAATGTAGAGGTGCGTGGCATAAACACATGTAAGTAGTCTTCATTTGCTGGCCTGAGGTCATCGTCACTCAATTCACGGCAGTTTTTATTTTTTTTATTTTTGTTCTGCCAGTTACTTTAGACTCTGTAAGATCAAGATTATTCTTTCCTCCGAAGTCGGAGAGTGTCTGCCTGTACGGCGAGGAACCACCAGTCTGCACACCAATAAGCCAGACATGGGACAACGGATACTCACGCAAACCTCAAGTCTGGTATGACATCACACTGATGTTGGACAGCAGGATGCCTTCATCCGACATACAGGACTTCACGTTGGAACTCAAGCCAACGAACACAAGCAAGCAAGATTATTCTTTATTTATCACTTGATAAAATAGCAAAACAATGGAATATTTTGTTTCTTTGAAACATTTTTAAGTATTCAGTGCTCAAAAGCTGGTAAAATATTGTTGTCATGATTGAATTTTTGTATGAATTAACAAATATTTATGCAGGTTCCAGCATGTATTTTTTTGGGGAAAAGCATCTGTTTGAAACACAATATTGGGAGGTGTGAAATCTTATACAATTGTAACAGTATGTGGGTGTGTCGCTGTTCCACCACAGAGCTACCATATCTGATCAAATAACCGCTAGCATTATTTTCTCATTGTGTTTCAGAGAGGTTACAGTGGGAGAAAGTACCCGGGTACTAGCCTTGGACCCCCGGACCCTATCAATGACTGTAAGTGAATAAATGAATGTTTTAATTTGTGAGATGTTATGTTGATGGCACGTCAGTTAGTGGTACCCCATGGTGATGTCGGAGAAGATAAAACAAATGAGTGCTCATAAAATGTCTTCATATGTTGCAAGTAGAAAATAAGGGGGGGGGGGGGGGGGGGGGGGGGGGAGGTTGTCACATTAAACTTGAGCAGAAGATTTATTTGTTAAAAGTACTCCTGGAAGAGCCATAGTGGTCATTCTCAACAAATAATGAAGAGTTTGTAACAGGGTAAGTCGGCAAGTAAGTTTTTTAAAAAAATATGAAAAAAAATAATGTATTAGTGTACTTAAACGCCTGATTTCTCAACATAATGTCCCTGAATGTTGATGCATTTATCTCATCATGTATTCAGACCTCCAGTACCTGCGCCATAGAAGTCCTTGGACTGCCTTGGCCACATTCACACTTCCCGCTCAATTTCTTTGTCATTAGCAAATTGTGTACTACCAAGGTTTTGCAGCAAACATTTGTTGCCATAGACGGGCAACATTTTCTTATGAATACCTTGAAGACCCACTCCCCCAAAAACAAAACACTTCAACAGAGTGCTATTCTGTGGTGCAATCTTCTAGCATGACCGGCATTTTCAACACCACAAGTGAGTAAAGCTGTGCCTGCTCATACACCTATATGTGTGGCAATTATTGTCTGCTATACACAGACATCAAGTTAGATGGATATGCCATGTGTGGACACCTTTATAAACTACCAACCACCATTTCTCCATTTAAAATAAAAACATGCTTTTGTTTGCTTACATTTGAAATCGAGCACGGTCCACACATCACACATTGTGCTACTACTGCTAGTAGTTTTTCTACTAGTGAGTGCACTGGACTGAGTTTTGCATGCAGGTTAGCGATTGCAAGTGTTCCTCACTATCAGGCAAACTCTTCTCTGAATGTAGAGGTACTTGTAATTTATGTCCCTAAATGAAGGACAGGAAGTTGTCAACGTCCTAGATACCTAGGGGAATGAAACTTGGGTTCATACAGGCAACAAACTCCGTTCTGATACTATCTGACATAATTTATTTACAGTAAGCTGGCGAAGAATGGTTTTCGCAGCCAGCTACGTGGCGAACATGATCATAGGAGTTCATAACAAAACCATCATACATAATTATTACAACAAACTCTATCATCTATCTATTTAGCGAGTAACACTCCTAAATACACTTGTGTTCAATCTATCAAGTCCCCCTTAAGTTAAGCCCTGTTGCTTGTTCGATGTCCAGTCGGCGTCTGCCCTCTAACGTGTCTTGGACACGGGCTGTAACTCTCCTCGAGCTTCTCGTGGAACAGGTCCTGGCACGTGGTCAGCGTGTCCACGGAGCTGTAGGCAAACTGACCTATGTTTCTCGAAGGCTGTAGATTGTTTGAGCATTCGAGTGTGTCTCCCTTGTATTGGGGTTATGTCCCTTCTCGAGTTCCCTTCTATCTTTATGTTCCTACCGACTCCATGTGAGACTATGACAGAAGTTAACTTTTAAGTCCAGTGACCCGTGTGTGGAATAAACCCCCTACACCATGACCAGTAGAGAATACTGACTTACAGAACCAATCCGTGATGATATGCCCATTCTTCTGCACCATACCCACAGTTCCCAAGGGCCCCAACCACATCTGCCTTATCATGCAACATTACCCCGCCAAGTGATGCAGACCCAGCTAGTCTGTCTACTCGTTTCTCACCACAGCAACATGTCCTGGGGGGGGGGGGGGGGGTGGATCCAGCGTATGCTGTATATTTTAGATTGTTGAATGGAAGCCTGCCACTCTTCCTGAAACATGCATTGTATATGATGATGTCTGAGGTATATATGGTGATGTTTGAGGTATGTATATGTTTGAGGTTATAAGAAATGTGATGTTAATATCTCTTCTTTCTTGTCTTGTTTCAGATGTGTTTGAAGGGTTTGATACAAGAGTATTGCAGGTACGTTGTGCCTTGTCACCCTGGAAATGCTCTTAAAGCTGTATCTGTTAGCTAGATGTGAATCCTTTGGAAGACTGAGTTTTCACGCTTGAGTCTGATGTGGCGCTCAAATTGTCGAGCCCTGAGAAGGGCATCACCATTTCCACCAGCACTGTTGCAGAATTTTCCTTCCCCTCTCCGAGCTCAGAAACCAGTGGGTGTAGATTTTCATATATGTAGGGAAACTAGGATTTTTTTTTTTTGTATATCCTTTTACAGGACATCGCTGTCAACAGCAGCATCTTTCAGCTGTCTGTTGATCTCTTGGCAAGATTACGCTCAGTAGTTTGCCATTGCTTTCTGAGCGGCCGGCTCAGTATCCCGCAAGTCACAGTGGGGGTCGAACCGCTCCCAGTTCTCTCCCGCTACGAGACTCTGCGTGATAAACGGGATTACGGAGAAAGTGTTGTAACCCCTCAGCCAGAGAGACCGGCAAACTGTAGGATGCATCCAGGAAATGATTCAGTGCAGCATGTATGAATGTGGGGTATTTGGCTGGGAGTGGGACTAGATTGTTTCCGCCGTAGACTCCCAACTCCGTGCCCAGAGCACACTGAGGTAGCGGGTTTAACCCCTACACTGGTCAGTTGGACTAAAATGTTGACTTCTCAACCTTAATTAGGGGACGTAAATTACAAGTACCTCAGAAGTCGGGATGGGTTCGCCTGATGGTAAGGGATACTGGTAAGAAGGAAAGTTAATCTGCACGCAAAAATCAGTCTGGTGCACTAGAAGTAGTAGCCCTTGTATGGACTACGCTTGAGTTCAAAGCCAGCGGACAAAACTACAACAAAAAATGCTGAAAGGGAGAACCCAGGTTAAAAATAGATTGGTTGTAATTATGTATTAGTTTTACAGCTTTTAACCCCTTACAGGGCAGACGTTTGTCTGTTTTGTAGCCCTGAATGAGCAAGAAGAATTTTCAGGTTCGGAAAAATTTTGGGTTACGTTAGTAAAAACATCACGTATAAGTTGTTAGTCAACAGATTTTAGTCAAATAAACAGCAAAATGACGGGAAAAGCATGCAGAATATTTTACTCACGTGAAGGTTGCAGCTAATCCATACATGAACACAGATATTTACAAAATATGACACATTGTTGGTGATTGTCAGTCATCTATACGGCAATTTACAAACACATTTTCAGAATTAGAATCACTTTCTTCAAAGTCTTCAAAGTGTCTATGTACACTGCCCACGCTGGTATCACTGATATCTAGCTGCAATTCAGTCATCTTCGTGCACTTAAATGTCACTTAAATTGAACCCAGCGAAATCTCCACTATCACTTGAAGAATCATCGAAATCCATTTTAAAATACAATGCGAAAACCCCCAAAACTATTTTTAAAATCCTTTCAAATTCAAAGTATGCACTCGCAAATGGCGGCCATGTTGTCAAGCTATCGGCGAAAACGAAAGTAGACTATCGGAAGCCTTGGAAAGCCGCGAGATCGCGTTTTTACAATGCATAATAGTAACAGGCAGTTTCAGACGGTCTGCCCGTAAAGGGGTCCGGACGGAAACAGACGATTTGCCCGGTAAAGGGCTAATACGTGTAAATATGTTCACAGCTTCTTCACAGAGAAGTTGAAGAATTTAGCATGGAATATTGTTTGTTCATGTGGTTTTCCGTCACAGGTTAGATGTCAGATGGGGGAGCTTTTGTAGTTTGAGAACATTTCTGAGTTCTTCATATATACCTCTTATATCTACAGTACAAGATGGTATCTCATATGACTGGCAATCTGGGCAGGAAGATGAGCATTAACACACTTGTTGTGACTGGAAATGGGAATGGTTTAGCAGGTAGGAAGTGTTGCTTTTCTGTTTCATTTTGTAATCAGCCACTTCCAGGCATTGTGCACTTTAGTTAGTTTAGTCAACGGGTCAACATCACGGCACACAGGTTTAACCCATGAGTGCTCCGTTCTACTCCTAACTCAAGCCTGAGTCCGGAGAATCTCAGCTCAGTGCACGGACTCCATAGCACTGGCGAGGATCCTGAAATACTTTGGGTAGATTTTTAACTCAAAATTTTGCCCAGGCAGCACCGTTAGGCTACTCTTTTTCGATTTCCAACTGCCAAGGGATTTTCTAAATGCTTGTTCATTGTCTGGGCTTCTGCACCATATAATTGTGTTGAATATAAGTTGAAAATGCTCATTTTTAATGCAATGTTAATCTCTCTAGATCAGTGGTTCTCAACCTTTTTTGGCCAATGCACCCCTTCACTATATGTTCAGAACGTCATTCCCCCCGCTTCGTATTTCCTCCCTATAAATCCACCTCCCCCCACCCCACACACACACACAGTATACATAAAAATGGAAGCTAAATTTAATAACACATACTAGCATAAAACGTGATTTGCAGGTCTACTTACGTTATAAAATGAAATTCAGAAGGGCGAGAAGTACAGAACTGTAAAATATTGAGGGAAAAACAATCTCAAGTAATCGGTCCTTGTATTAAATCGATCTTGAAATAATCTTAATTTCTTCCCCCCCCCCCCCCCCCCCCCCCCCTCAAACCCCGAAAATTTCCCTCTGGGAGGGGAGGGGGGGGGGGAATTCTCTACCAGTTGAGAACCACTACTGTAGATGTTAATACTGATTTCATGATGTTCAAAGCATTTTTGGCCAGTCCTATTCTCTCTTTGACTTGTTTCACTTCTGCCATCATCTGTTATTAAGATCCTGTATGTCTTTACATAAAGAAAAGCTTGTTGTGTTAGTAATGATAGAACAACACAGAAAGCATTGGGTATTGAACATAACTTTTTATGTGATCATACTTTCTTAATGATCATAAAATGGTGTTTGAACTTATATGCTTTTGTTTTCCTGATTTTAGGGTATGCTGTTGCATCTGCCCCTGCCGGTAAAACAGCCCTACGAAAGGTTGGTCACATGTGGAATTCTTTTGTTCGTTGCTAATCTAGAACACACAGAATTGTTTAGTAGTCAGCGATGTGTTGAAGGGTTTGCTTACCTTGGTACTGTTTGATAGTGTCTTTTAGAATATTTGTCTGTATTTTCTTGCTATGGAGACAACTGTCAGACATTGTTTTTATTTACCTATGAGGAGGGTTGAGCACCTTGTGGGTTAGTCATCATCCCTATTAAGAGATAGTTCAGTAGAATCTTCAGAAGACGTGTAGTTAATTATCATCGAGTATTCTCCAAAAAGGCATTGAACATGTCACAAAGTGTGAAGATCTTGGTTCCATAATTAACAGTGGCATAGCAATGTAGAAGTTAAATTTCTTAGAGTACCATGGACCAAGAAAAAGAAAAGTACTGAAATTCTGCAAGATCTAAACGTCAAAAAAAATTAGCTTCTAAGTTATGAGGGTAAGTTAATAAGTAAATGGCTGTAGAAAAATAACTAAAGATAACAACTTGAAATAGTTTATTTTTATAAATACACTGTCCCTTTATTTCTGAACGTAATTTCCACCAACATTGATGTACTTATCCCATCGTTTTATCAGTCCTCCCAAACCGGCTGCATAGAACTGGTGGACAATAAGTTTTTGCTGGTCCTATTCTGTTCTTAATCTATGTGATAGATCTCTTGTTTGATGTTATTCATATACCTACATATTTTAATTTCAATACTTGTCCCATTAACTTTAAGTGTACATTTAGGCATGATCTGTTCCTTTTTTAAATGATATTTACTTCTGTCTTTGTAGTATTCAAGCGGAGGCCATGTTTTACATTTTATGCAACCAGGGTATTGATAATTTTATGTAGTTTCTTCTAACCTTTTACTGTCTATCTTTCATAAGTGTAACATGAGGTTGTTTATATTATGACCACCAAGTGCATTATTTCTACAGATCTTCTTCTTCTTCTTTGCGATCATCCGGAGTGTTTTTTCAGATGTGATTGCGGTGTGTCTAGTTAGGCACCCTTGGATCGAAACCCTTAGGCCAACACATCCGGCTTTTAGCGTGCATTTTTGACCAGGTTAGCATTCCTGGGAGACTCTCACTTTTGTGGTACTGTCCACCTCCCAGCTGGTAAAGTTGGAAGAGTCGGAGACTGCACGGTCATCCCTCAAATGAAGGCAGGGACAGTCCATAGCATTTTCCGCCATCCTGGGTGGCTTCCATAATTGCAGGGCCGGCACATAGCGCCCTGGTACTGGGCACACAGAGGGAATCGTCACGTCCTGCTCATGGCTGCTTTAAATCCTCACTTCAATATATTGGGCATTTCGTTCACCCCGAGACTTTCCCGCACAAACCAAGCTTGTCTGCAGTCAGTATCCACTAAGCGAGTTTTTCGGACATGTGCTTGTCGTTGTGTCCGTCAGAGCTGTTCCAGACACGTCGGACATTCGGAAACTACCTAGTCAGAGCTGTTCCGAACAAGAGCGGCATTCAGAAACTAGGTAGTCAGAGCTGTTCCTAGCACGAGAGACATTCGGACGAGACATTTCACTCGGACGTAAATGCGTAGTGTCAATTTTTAGTTTGCCACCCGTAGGACGACACTTCCGACTTCCAGCGGGCATTTTTTAAAGAGGTTAGCCATCCTCTGGTTTCGAGGCACGTTGGACTGTTAAGATGTCGCTAACATCTCAGCTGGTCAAGATAGAACGATGGACGACATCGTGGTCGGCCCTCAAGGGAAGGCAGGGGCAGACCATGAGCATTCCCTCGCTATCCAAGGGGGCTTCCATAATTGCAGAGCCGGCACATATTGCTCTGTGACTGGGCTCACCCGAGGAGTTGCCACGTCCTGCTCATGGCTGCTTTAGTTCCTCACTTCCATGTGTTGGGCAACTCGTTTGCCACTGATCGCTCAGGCACACACCAGGGACGGTCAGACTGCTAGCGACACCCACGCTTTTGACTTCGGACCACGCAATAGGTTCGCTCGCCGTGCGTTCCATTTTGCGGCATTGAGACCTTCTTCCACTTTTGTCTACACTCTCTATGAGTTTGATACAGTTTTCGCAGCCACTTTCTTCGACTGGGGCACTTTGACTTTTTGTACTCGCTCACGAGGTAGGCTACTTGTGCTGCCGGATCAGCACCTTACCTTCGTGTAGCGGTGAACGAGAAACGGCCTGGCCTCTCATCCGGGAATCTCTCATATCCCCCAGCTGAGAGCCTTAGAACTTCTATCCGACCTGAGCATGTAGCTTGCTCAGTATCACGCCTTTATTTTCAAGAGGTGGCTATCGGCCCGGCTCTCAGGTTCGAGGGTTTGTGGCTTAGAGGCGTTCAGCCACAGCCCTCGACAGGGAGCCTTTAGTGTTTTGTCCGGACCAAGAATTCTGCCTTTGTGCGCCTGATATAAATTTTGGACTGCTATCCTCAGTCTCACCTGCAGAGCAGCAGGTTGTGTCTCTCTTAGTCTGGTCCCTATCCCATATGCTGTCCGATATGTAGTTTTTCACCCATCGGCAAGCACATGGGGTCGATGGGACACGCAAGCTCCCCCACCACGGCAAGGTGGAGACACATCGGGGGAGCTACAGATCTTATTATCTGCTTTCAAAGACAACAAATCAGAGCACAGTATGCATCATTATCTGAAATTTCACTGTTTGCTCTGAAATATTCGTAAATGGCTGTCAGTTCTTAGAACTGCTGTTTATTACAAATATTTGTTTTATATTATTCTTAAAACTTTGCCTTCAGTGTTTAATTGTTCTAGTATTCAATTGTTCTAAAATTTCCTCATGCTTATATATGTGTTTTAATGTTCTCAGATCTTCGCCATCTATGTTTAATTTCTGTAATTCCTCTCGCTTCACGCTGTCAGATGTGAAACTAACTGCTGATATTACTGCGGAGACATGAACTTGAAGGACGAGGAAGACGAAACAGGCTGATTGCATAGACCCTGGCAGACACAGTACACACGGAAGAATAAGACCAAAGGAGTGCCCAAGAAGAAAGAAATCAGTGTGGAATTCACTCTGAAGGAACAGAACGGGAAACAGATTATTTTCAGCAGAGAAAGGTGGAAGAAATTTGTGTTTGCATCAGTCCTTCAATTCCATGAACCAGAAAAAGAATCATCATAAGCATCATCATCATGTGCCTTCAGATTTCTTCAGCAGGTTTGCAGTTGTCTGTGGCTGTGGAGTAGTGAGGACAGTTTCACAATACCGACATACCGGGTTTGAAATCAGTAGCTCTCGATTTAGGAGCAGATTGCTTTGCATTGATTATCACAAGGGTATGGGTGTCGGTTGTTCAGATAGAAATGACAAACTAAAAATGTTGTGCGTTATTTGCAGGGCGTTGCTATCAACCCTAGATTGATCCTCTAGACAAATGTATGTTCAGTAGTTTGCCATTGATTTCTGAATGAGAAGTCAGTGTGTAAAGTCAGCTTAATACCGGTGTAGGGGTTGGACTGCTTGCCTCGCCATCAGCATACCAAAAGTTTAAAAGCCAGCGCTTTTATCCTTTCAACCATGTTGCGTCTAATAACAAACTACCAAAAATAAACATTGCCTTGAAAATCCCAAATAGCCAATAAATGCTGGGGTTGGTTGCAATGTCCAGTAAAGGATGTGTAACCAACTAATTTGCTTCTGTAAGTCATGACTATTTATCTTCACAGGCAAAAAACAAGGCAGCACAGAGGCTACAGTACTTTGAGAGATATAATAATCACACAGGTTAGTGTATATTTTCCCAGTCATGTCTGGGGGTTATCTTGTATGCACTTATCATGAAGCAAAAAGCCATTCCGGGTTGCCAGTTTCAAGATTAGTTAAAGAGGTCCGCTGGAAAAAAATATTTGACCTTTGGCTGGTAAAAGTTCAGTTACTTGGAGGTCTGAAGATCTAATTCTCTTCAAAGTACTCCCCTTAAGTGTACACATTCCCTTAGCAGTCCCACCATCGGAGGGCTTCTTTGGGAATGGAGTGCAGCATGGATGTGTCTTTATTACTACAGTATCCAGCAATTATTGCATGTCTTTTTGCATTCTCAGCCATAAATTTTGTGTCATCTGCATAATACAGATTATTTATTATAGCCTTCAATTCATATTCTTATCTTTGTTCTCATTATTTTGCCGTGAAGAGAAAATAGATGCGTTGACGAAACACATCCTTTTCTTACTCCTTGCTTTAAAAACTACAGGTAGACCCATAGCAGATACTTCTGTTGGAGTGTGGAGTATTAGGTCTTTACATATTCTAGGCCACACTATGTGAAGTGTGGTGGCCTGTTCCTTCTTTGTCATTGTTTTTCTTCCAAATTTCCAGAATATTCTTAATATTGGTTTATTTGGTTGTTTCGGAATTTGAGGTTTGAAGATTGAACACAACCCACTACTGACAACGCTGATCATATTCCATCCGTATTCCATTCTTCATATTGTCTGCTACCCATTTCTGTTAAATTAGTGTCGACCCCAGAGCTGTACTGGGCTAAAAACAAGTAAATATTGTCCACACATGCTCTTATTTATGTTGCGCAAGTTTACGTCTCATTTTCTGTTTCCAATACTGCGTCCTTCTGTTCTTGCACTTTCTTATAAGAGTAATCTTCTTTTTTGCAGTTCTTTATGATGCCGTTTTTTTATTTGCCGTTATAAATTATTGTAATCCAATTGTATACACCCGAGTCGTGTTGACGAGTGAGGCAGTGAACTAGCCGATCTGTTGCCTTCAGAATCTCCAATAATTGGAACTAGACCAATGGACAGGGGACATATTTTGACTGTCTATGAAAGACTGCTGGTTGAAGACGCAATAATTGATGAAACATTATCATCAAGTCCCTGCCTTGTGGCATGGGTCACCATGCTTCTCCATATCTTGCCATCTCCAACAGCGTGTGTTTGTTCATGTGCTGACAGCTTCTGTGACGTGACCTGAGACTTTTCAAGAATTTTCTCTGTCTGTCTTCCACAGTCTTTCTCTCCAGACATTTTTACTGTTGTCACAATAAGTTCTCATAACATGGCAAAAAAAACATGTTTACCTCTTTCTGAGATTTATAATAAACTGTCTTTATGTCTTAGCCTCCCTCAAAACATGTAGAATCCTCATTTTGGCTGTCCTAGAGATTTTTAGCAATCTTCTATATAACCCCATCTCCAAAGCTTTAAGGGATTTAGTCATGCTTCCAGGGATTTAGTCATGCTAGCAGGGATTTAGTCATGCTCCCAGAGATTTAGTCATGCTTCCAGAGATTTAGTCATGCTTCCAGGGATTTAGTCATGCTTCCAGGGATTTAATCATGCTAGCAGGGATTTAGTCATGCTTCCAGGGATTTAGTCATGCTTCCAGGGATTTAATCATGCTAGCAGGGATTTAGTCATGCTTCCAGGGATTTAGTCATGCTTCCAAGGATTTAGTCATGCTTCCAGAGATTTAGTCATGCTTCCAGGGATTTAGTCATGCTTCCAGAGATTTAGTCATGCTTCCAGGGATTTGGTCATGCTTCCATGGATTTAGTCATGCTTCCAGGGATTTAGTCATGCTTCTAGTTGAAACAAGCTGGTAATTATGCTTGAATGTAGATGAAAGTGTGATTGCAGCATGAATAGGCTTATGAGAGGAAGGATCCAAACTGTTTCTAACCAGCTGGTTACTGGGGCATTTAGCATCTACACCTTGTGGCATCTGCTGAGGGAGGTGGGGCTCTATGTGTTTGTTTAGAGTGCTGTAATCTTGATCTTGCACTAGCCATGTCTTTATTTGTGGTTTGTTCGTGACGGTGACATGATGTTCTGTTCTCTAACCATGCCTGTATATGTGGTTTGTTCATGAAGGTGACAAGATGTTCTGTTCTCTAACCATGCCTGTATATATGGTTTGTTCATGAAGGTGACGTAATGTTCTGTTCTCTAACCATGCCTGTATATATGGTTTGTTCATGAAGGTGATGTAATGTTCTGTTCTCTAACCATGCCTGTATATGTGGTTTGTTCATGAAGGTGACATGATGTTCTGTTCTCTAACCATGCTTGTATATGTGGTTTGTTCATGAAGGTGATGTAATGTTCTGTTCTATAACCATGCCTGTATATATGGTTTGTTCATGAAGGTGACATGATGTTCTGTTCTCTAACCATGCTTGTATATGTGGTTTGTTCATGAAGGTGACGTGATGTTCTGTTCTCTAACCATGCCTGTATATGTGGTTTGTTCATGAAGGTGACGTAATGTTCTGTTCTCTAACCATGCCTGTATATGTGGTTTGTTCATGAAGGTGACGTAATGTTCTGTTCTCTAACCATGCCTGTATATGTGGTTTGTTCATGAAGGTGACGTAATGTTCTGTTCTTTAACCATGCCTGTATATGTGGTTTGTTCATGAAGGTGACGTAATGTTCTGTTCTCTAACCATGCCTGTATATGTGGTTTGTTCATGAAGGTGACATGATATTCTGTTCTCTAACCATGCTTGTATATGTGGTTTGTTCATGAAGGTGATGTAATGTTCTGTTCTCTAACCATGCCTGTATATGTGGTTTGTTCATGAAGGTGACGTGATGTTCTGTCTCTAACCATGCTTGTATATGTGGTTTGTTCATGAAGGTGACGTAATGTTCTGTTCTCTAACCATGCCTGTATATGTGGTTTGTTCATGAAGGTGACATAATGTTCTGTTCTCTAACCATGCCTGTATATGTGGTTTGTTCATGAAGGTGACGTAATGTTCTGTTCTCTAACCATGCCTGTATATGTGGTTTGTTCATGAAGGTGACATGATGTTCTGTTCTCTAACCATGCTTGTATATGTGGTTTGTTCATGAATGTGACGTAATGTTCTGTTCTCTAACCATGCCTGTATATGTGGTTTGTTCATGAAGGTGACATGATGTTCTGCTCTCTTGCAGTTTTCCATGACTTTGCCGTGAAAGAACACAAAACTACCATTTTTGTCAAAAGAATGCCCAAAGGCCATGGACTGGAGTGCCATCGGATTCTGAAAACCATTTGTCAGATCATTGGTATCCAGGACATCTATGTGAATTCGGAAGGGCGAGTTAGAAACACGTTGAAACTGACTCAGGCTTTCTTCAAGGGTCTGATGGAACAGGTTAGTGGCTAGAAGTGAACATGTGGCTTGACTGGCACCTTTCCGTCTTGACAGGCGATAGTTTGTAAAATGGAGTTATACCTTTCCATAGCACATAGCACAAAGTCTGGGATCAATTTAGAGACCATGTGTTGCCCATGCAGCATGATCCCTCTCTAGTTTACTCCGGGGGAAAGGTAAGACCAATATGTCTGGAACAAGACAAACTGCTGAAGCTGCCGGATCAGCAAAGCATTACTCTTAACTGTCGGCTGTCAGAACTTCCATTCTAGACCGGTTGCCGATCGGTCTGCCCTGCCATGATATTTCCTTGGAATAGGGTAGTGCTTGTTCCCTCCCAATTGCGCTCCTGCTCCGCCCAAAGTCATTAGCGTCACCCAACATTCAGAACGCTAACAGAAAGTAGGTAGTACATGTGACTTACATTTGAAAAAACATGTAGGTTTTATTGATGGCCTTCGCTTCATTTTTCCCTTTCTGTTATAACTTAAGTGTCAGGTTAGGAACAACTTTTAAAGGTTTAGCTCTTGCGATGACTGTGCAGATTAATCATATCTGTTTAGGAAAGCTCGCTGAGTGGATGTCGTCTGCAGAGTGATCGTTCCTGGTTTGTGCGGGGAGCAACTCAATACATGGAGGTGAGGAATTAAAGTAGCCATGTGCAGGACATGGCGATTCCTTGGGTGAGCTCAGTACCAGAGCGCTATGTGTCGGCTCTGCAATTATGGAAGCCTCCTTGGATGGCGGATAATGCCCATGGCTGCCCGTACCTTCCCTTGAGGGCTGACCATACCTTCCCTTGAGGGCTGACCGTGAAGTCTTCGGCCGTTCCAACTTGACCAGCTGGGATGTGGATGGCACCACAACAGTGAGAGTCCTCCAAGAAGGCTAACCTGATTTTTAAAATGCGAGGAAGCGAGTGTCGGTGCATATGCAGTATTAATGGTGGCTAAACCACAAGAGGTTGCCAAGCACAGGGATAATAATAGTCTTTCAGTACCTCCAGCTGGGATTTCAATCATTCCCAGTAGCGAATTCTTCACTGCAAAGCCCACACCATGTTGCCTTTTTTTCTGCCTGCCCTCTACTCTATCAAGCAAGCAACCTTATTTGTATTGGGAGAAATGCAAAGAATATCATGGACATACAGAAAAACCAGTGAGAAATTCCTACAAGAAATACATGAAAATTGTAAACTGATTAGAGACCTTAGACGTAGACAGTCAAGATTATTTGGGCACATTATGAGAAGAAATAAATTGGAGAACATGGTAACAACTGGCAAGATTGAGGGGTGAAAAGACAAGGGGAAAGCAGAGAAGTAAATATCTATAAGACTTGACCATATGGCATAATGAAGACAAAAGCACAAGAGTTGACCCACGGTGAAACGTGACCACCCATGGTTATCAGCATGGCACGTGATGATGATGAATTGAAAGATGCAGTAACCAATGAAACCACACATGTAAGGATGCTTGAATTTGGATTGACATATGGTTCAAATAGTTGTGGGACATATGAAAGTATGAGTCTGTCATATTTACAACCAGTGTGTTACTAGAACAGTCAGCATTTACACCTGCTGATATTTGCTGAGGGAGATTGAGCTTCTGTGGGTTTCACCTGGAGTGCTTTGCCAGATTTGTAAACATTCTCAAGGAACCCAGATTTGTAAACATTCTCAAGGAACCCAGATTTGTAAACGTTCTCAGGGAACCCAGATTTGCAAACATTCTCAGGGAACCCAGATTTGCAAACATTCTCAGGGAACCCAGATTTGTAAACATTCTCAAGGAACCCAGATTTGTAAACATTCTCAAGAAACCCAGATTTGTAAACATTCTCAAGAAACCCAGATTTGCAAACATTCTCAAGGAACCCAGATTTGTAAACATTCTCAAGAAACCCAGATTTGTAAACATTCTCAAGGAACCCAGATTTGTAAATGTTCTCAAGTCAGATTTGTAAACATTCTCAAGAAAAATAAGTGAAATGAACACAATGGTACTTGTGTATCATGTGTGATCATGTTCTTTGAAAAACTGTACACTTCTACTGGCAGTTTGTAGAAAATTGTTCGAGTTTCTCTGCAAACATAGATCATGTTCTGTCAGTGCAAGAAAATAACTAAGAAAATTACCTAATATTGACTTTCGTCATACGCTTTGTTTCTTTCAAAAATGTGCCATTGAAATGTTTTGAAAGAGGCCATAACACAAAAGACACCTGTTATAGAAAGAATTTGTCATCTGACGCTTTGACAGCACTCAGATATGCCTGTATACTCTCAATCCCCATCTGATATTGCAGATACTAATAATACTTCCAGTCCAAAATTACAGATAGGCTGTTAAGGCCTCTGGAGTATTTTTGCTTTTGGCTGCAGTTTGCTTGTGCATTTTCCTCATTTTGGACTGGTAGTACATGGTTCCGTCACCCTGCTAATAAGTTAAGTGCATGGAGCGACACTGTGAGCTGTGGATTTCTTGTGGAAAGCTTTTAATATCTGTCCGCAGTTGTTGTATTGTGAACTGCATCTTCAGAAAAATGGCAGATAGCTGGTTGCTGAACTGGTTTGCCTTATACGGTCATGAGTGTGCAACTGCTGGCTTTCTAGTTATCTCTTTCATCGATGATGAACTGTAATTTTAGTGGCAGACTGTTGTGTTGGCATTCTGGCAATGGCCTTATGCACATATGCCTGTGCGTCAACCAGCCTCGTCAACCAACACAGAACTGGCACTATTAGCCACTGGACGCTGATGCATATGCTGGGGGGAGGATCTGAGCACCTATGGACATGTCCGGAGTGCAACGAAGATACCCCAACTGATAACTGATATAACTGATAACGGGGCCTGTGCGTGCTGTTGGTTTGTCTGGACTGCTGTCTGTTCCACTTTTCACATGGGGCAGTGAGGAGCATTTTGGGTGATATTAACTGGCACAGAAATGGAGCACTATATGGTGATTCTTTGCCATGACATTGGAACAGTGAATGGCGACTAATGGATACTAAGAATTCTAGTATGGGGGCTGCGTGGTCTTGAGGTATGGTGCCACCTCTAGTGCTTGAGGTCCCAGGTTCAAGCCCCGGTGAGGGCCTGGATTTTTTTCACGCGGACCTCTAGTAATAAATTTTCCCTGGTCTCTGGGTAGTGAGATCGGACGCCCGTGTACATTGCTGCGCACGTAAAAAATCCCTTGGTGGTTGGAAATCGAAAAAGAGTAGCCTAATGGCGCTGCCCGGGCAAAATTTCGAGTTAAAAATCTACCCAGTGTATTTCAGGATCCTCGCCGGTGCTACGGAGTTTGTGCACTGAGCTGAGTTTCTCCAGACTCAGGTTTGAGTTAGGAGGAGAACGGAGCACTTATGGGTTATACCCATGTGCCGTGATGCTGATCCATCGACTAAACTAAACTAAGGGTTCTAGTGGCCATCTGGTGTTTACACATGTCTACTCAATCGCCTGACACGTTATTTTCTGCGTATGCCTTTTGTATATATGCAATTATAATATGTTTGTACATCGTGAACTTATATGTCTATCCCATATGTTCTCGCGTATAAGGAATCCCACCAGCGGCTGGCAGACAGGATGAAGTTAAATGTGGTTGAATACCGGCCAGAGTTTGAGAATCTTCCTATTGTGACAGCCAAACCAAGTGAAGGTCATTCTCGAGCTGACCCAATTGACGAGGAGGAGTTCAGCTATGATACCATGTACTACGAAGATGGGAAGGTAAGTTAGAAACAGGTTGTAGTGTTGTGTGGCTTAGGAGGAGTTCAGCTATGATAACATGTACTACAAAAATGGGAAGGTAAGTTAGAAACAGGTTGTTGTGTTGTGTGGTTTAGGAGGAGTTCAGCTATGATAACATGTACTACAAAGATGGGAAGGTAAGTTAGAAACAGGTTGTTGTGTTGTGTGGCTTAGGAGGAGTTCAGCTATGATACACATGTACTACAAGATAGGGAAGGTAAGTTAGAAACAGGTTGTAGTGTTTGTGTGGCTTAGGAGGAGTTTCAGCTATGATAACATGTACCTACGAAAAATGGGAAGGTAAGTAGAAACAGGTTGTTGTTGGTGTGTGGTTTAGGAGGGTTCAGTCAGCTATGAGAACATATGTACTATGAAGATGGGAAGGTAAGTTAGGAAACGGGTTGTAGTGTTGTGTGGTTTAGGAGGGGTTTCAACTAATGCTAAACATGTACTACGAAGATACGGGAAGGTAAGTTAGAAACAGGTTGTAGTGGTTTGTGTGGTCTTAGGAGGGGTTCAGCCTCTGATAACATGTACTCTGAAGATGGGAAGGTAAGTTAGAAACGGGTTGTAGTGTTGTGTGGTTTAGGCGGGGTTCAACTATGATAACATGTACTACGAAGATGGGAAGGTAAGTTAGAAACAGGTTGTTGTGTTGTTGGTTTTAGGAGGGGTTGCAACTATGATAACATGTTACTATGAAGATGGGGAAGGTAAGGTAGAAACAGAGGTTGTTGTGTTGCTCGTGGTTTAGGAGGGGTTTCAACTATGATAACATGTACTATGAAGATGGGAAGGTAAGTTAGAAACGGGTTGTAAGTGTTTGTGTGGTTTAGGAGGGGTTCAACTATGATAACATGTACTACGAAGATGGGAAGGTAAGTTAGAAACAGGTTGTTGTGTTGTGTGGTTTAGGAGGGTTCAGCTATGATACATGTAACTATGAAGATGGGAAGGTCAGTTGAGAAACGGGTTGTAGTGTTGGGTTGGGTTAGGAGGGGGATCAACTATGATAACATGTCCTACGAAGATGGGAAGGTAAGTTAGAAACCAGGTTGTTTGGGTTGTGTGGTTTAGGATGGGGTTCAACTACTATGATAACATGTACTATGAAGATGGGAGGTAAGTTAGAAACGGGTGTAGTGTTGTGGGTTTAGGAGGGGTTCAACTATGATAACATGTACTACGAAGATGGGAAGGTAAGTTAGAAACAGGTTGTTGTGTTGTGTGGTTTAGGAGGGGTTCAACTATGATAACATGTACTATGAAGATGGGAAGGTAAGTTAGAAACAGGTTGTTGTGTTGTGTGGTTTAGGAGGGGTTCAACTATGATAACATGTACTATGAAGATGGAAGGTAAGTTATGAAACGGGTTGTAGTGTTGTGTGGTTTAGGAGGGGTTCAACTATGATAACATGTACTACGAAGATGGGAAGGTAAGTTAGAAACAGGTTGTTGTGTTGTGTGGTTTAGGAGGGGTTCAGCTATGATAACATGTACTATGAAGATGGGAAGGTAAGTTAGAAACGGGTTGTAGTGTTGTGTGGTTTAGGAGGGGTTCAGCTATGATAACATGTACTATGAAGATGGGAAGGTAAGTTAGAAACGGGTTGTAGTGTTGTGTGGTTTAGGAGGGGTTCAGCTATGATAACATGTACTATGAAGATGGGAAGGTAAGTTAGAAACAGGTTGTTGTGTTGTGTGGTTTAAGAGGGGTTCAGCTATGATAACATGTACTACAAAGATGGGAAGGTAAGTTAGAAACGGGTTGTAGTGTTGTGTGGTTTAGGAGGGGTTCAACTATGATAACATGTACTACGAAGATGGGAAGGTAAGTTAGAAACAGGTTGTTGTGTTGTGTGGTTTAGGAGGGGTTCAGCTATGATAACATGTACTATGAAGATGGGAAGGTAAGTTAGAAACAGGTTGTAGTGTTGTGTGGTTTAGGAGGGGTTCAACTATGATAACATGTACTACGAAGATGGGAAGGTAAGTTAGAAACAGGTTGTTGTGTTGTGTGGTTTAGGAGGAGTTCAGCTATGATAACATGTACTATGAAGATGGGAAGGTAAGTTAGAAACAGGTTGTAGTGTTGTGTGGTTTAGGAGGGGTTCAACTATGATAACATGTACTACAAAAATGGGAAGGTAAGTTAGAAACAGGTTGTTGTGTTGTGTGGTTTAGGAGGGGTTCAACTATGATAACATGTACTATGAAGATGGGAAGGTAAGTTAGAAACGGGTTGTAGTGTTGTGTGGTTTAGGAGGGGTTCAACTATGATAACATGTACTACGAAGATGGGAAGGTAAGTTAGAAACAGGTTGTAGTGTTGTGTGGTTTGCTTGGCACTTGGGAAAGTAAGTCAGGGACAGATTGTAGTGTTGTTTGGTTTGCTTGGCACTTGGGAAAGTAAGTCAGGGACAGATTGTAGTGTTGTGTGGTTTAGTACATGGGGAAGTCTGAGAAAGGTTTCAGTTTAGTTTAAGTTAGAAACAGGACATAGTGTGGAGTCATGTGTTTAATGTGTGGGGAAAGTGCGTTAGAAAAGGGACAGTGCTTGTGTAGTGTGTTTAATATGTGGGATGGAAAGAAAAAGCAGCGGCTGCAGCAGGATATAACAATATGAATTGGAAACAAATAGGTATATTAAGCTCCTGCGAGAAGAAGCGTACTAAACATCAACACGTTGCACATACCTTACAAGGCGATCCATCGTATCCCGAAATAAGGTGAAAATCCGAAATCAGAAGCACTCAATAAATATATAAAATGAATAATAAAATAAAATACACACGAAGGCGTACAATATGACACACAGGACGGCCAACATTTCGATTCTCAGAATCTTTGTCAAGGACAGGACAACATGGATAGATAGGACAACGAAATATAAAAAAGCACAAAACAAAAAAGCACAACCACTATATATCCATGTGGATACGTATCACATGGATACGTAGTGGTTGTGCTTTTTTGTTTTGTGCTTTTTTATATTTCGTTGTCCTATCTATCCGTGTTGTCCTGTCCTTGACAGGTCTCTACCACTACGTCTCTTCTTGTCAGGGGAAGTTTCTCATTGGGTACTTTTCCCTTTTTCGGTTATGCAGGCTGCATACTGAGTCTGTGGGATCTCTCCAACAAACTAGAGGGGGGGTGGGGGGGGGTTGGTTTTGTATTTTGCAAAATCTCCTCTGCCACCCTTGTCTAGCCTGTGGCTGCTGATTGTCGGTATCTTGGTTGCTGGCTGGAATTCTGTCTTTGAGATTCCCCTTATTGTTCTTTTCTATCTGTTGACTGGAATTCATTTTCATCTGTGTACTGGGGACTTTCTGATGAGGGGTAGGTGTTTTTACCCCATGAGCCAGAACATACCGTTCAGCTAATTTTACTATGTCTCACACTCTCTCTACTCCATTTTCCAGGAAGAAAACTTGGAGTGGTTTGGCCATATGTTCTGTTAGCTGTGGAGGTGGGTACTGTAGCTTTCTGATGGATGGAGAACAAACTGTACATGCTTGTTGTGATTGTAACTGATTCACAAAACATGCTTGCAAAGGTGAAGACTGGCATGCTTCATACAGAATGGCATGCATTGATTCAGAAGTCGTGGGTTGTGAGGATTTGCTGTATCTTTTCTCCAGGGTAATCTAGTGTGATTGTAAATGAACAGGCAGACAGATTGGCTGGTACCATATCATTAATGGGTGATTTGATGCATGATAAGGCAGATGTAGTGAAGGCCCTCTGGGAGAATGTGGTTAATGCAGAAGAACAGACAGACTATCGTGGTCTAGTCTAGAGAGAATGCAGCAGCAAGGGGTGGTTAGAGGATCTGCTCACCTGTCATCATTCAGAAGCAAAGCAGGATGGACAAATAATCAGATTGCAACAGGCACCATTAGTATGGAACTCTTCACCGGCTGTTGAAGATGAGGACTAAGTGCTTATGAGAATTCCCTGAGTGCAGTGATGTCGGTTCTTGACAGAGAACTCTTTTAGCTGGTCGGCAATAACCATCAGCTCCAGGCTATCATAATTCTTCTGGAAGCCTGCTAGTGCCTTCCATTTAAGGAAATACGATTTGAGACCTACCGCAAAAGAGGAATACATTTCCTTGGTTTCCTTCCAGTCTGATCGGAACTTGCTCCAATAGGTGTTAGCAGTCATCTCACACTGTCCGAGGACAGCTTTCCTGAGGACCTCAAGTCATTCTCTAACCCAGGAGGTAGTCTTGAGTACACCTCATAAGCCACTTCTCTTAATCCTTAGGAGAGTTTTAGATTCCATTTCTTCTTCTCGAGACCCATAGCTGGCAACATCACCACAAATTTATGTATAAATTTGTCTATATTTTCAAGACATTCATTAAATTGCATCAAGGGGGAATGCATGGAACCAGGATTTGAAGAGCGCCCGGCAGAAGATCCACTTTCTCTCGAAGGCTGAGCTTTCATCTCAAGCTCTTTCATCTTGTATTCATGCTCTCGCTCAGCCTTCTTAGCCTCTTGTTTGAGTTCCACCTTCCTAGCCTCACTGGCAATCTCGGCAAGTCAAATCTCTTTTTCTTTCTCTCCTTTCCATTACTTCCCCTCTCTTTCTTTCTCTTGTTCTTCTTTCCTTCTCTTGTTCTTCTATCACAGTGTGAACATGGCCTAGCCGTAGATCGTTAGTGGTTGACATCACTACAGATGACAAACTCCGCGTTGTATTGTATAAAAGGTTTATTGGTTCAATCCATTACATTTTCATGCTGCCGATGTACATGCAGACATATTTGTTTATCCCTTCATGGCTGAATCCCAAGTGACGTGTGTGCAACCCCTGGATACTTAAACCCATTTGTGCTCACACGTTCACTAACTATGATTTCCCCATTAGTTAATGAATGCGCAGCATTCATATACTCTCTACTGCTAAGCTAACTCCCTTACTGTTATATACCTCCCCTTCTTCAAGAAGACTTTTTCTCTGAAAAAGTCTCAACCCCAAACCTTAAACACTTAACTCTACTGAAATATTTCTTGTTCTATACCACATCTGCCCAACAATCCCTTCACATATATTTCCTAATTCAAATCTCACCCTCCTATCTCATCATAGCCAAACGCTAACCAGAGACATACTTTATACAATGTCAATAATACAAAACTCTCTACAAAATTCTCTATAAAATTCTCCACAATAACTCTCTACAAAACTCTCTATAAGCGAACCGCTTTTAAAGTGTCCATCTAAATTATGATTGACAAAAATTGAAGATATTTTCCTTATCTTTTTCTCACTTACTCACATTCTCACTATTCCAGGATAGACAGAAAAAAAGTTTAGTTTAGATTGGTTTGGTGCGCACCTAAGAAAGTTAGAAAGTAAGAAAAAGTAAGAAGTAATCACATTTCTCTTCCCATGCATTCTCAAAACTTTATAAAATAAAGTTCTCAAAATTTATCTTCATTGCCGTCAATAATAATTTTTCAAAAAGTTATGTTATTCCAAAACTACAACCTTTTGTATTATTCACCTCGTTAAATTCAACCATTCTTTCAAAACCTCCAAATTATTAATATACTGTCAAATACAGTGTTCTTCTTCCAGAGTCCACTTATGCCAAAATTCAGCCTGGCATTCCCCCCATATTCTCCCATTAAACGCTGTTCAACCCAGCTCCTATTTCAACTCCCATTTACCCAGTATCGGCCGTCATTCCCCTCATCCATGGCTTTAAATCCATGTATTTACGAACCGTCTAATGCAGTCCCTAATTCAATCCCCCAAACCATTTTTAACGGTTTAACTCTTTTCAACCCACATGTAATTATCAATTGTTGCTGACAACCCCAGCCACTTTTAAATATACTCCTCCGTTACTTCCTCTACTATATACTGAGTTACTTCACTAATCACCAAAACTTCCCCCTTAACTCAATCATGTTTCACCCTCATTTTATAACCATTATACACGTTAAACAACTCAACTTCAAGTCACAAAATTCGTACAACGAAGCATGGCTCTTACTCCATGTTTCATATTTTCTGCAAGCTCCCAAAAACAACCCATCCCAAAAATTATTTTAAACACCCTCAGGGTAACTCAAAAAAAATAAAACCAAAGTTTTGTAAAAATAAACTGCTAAGTTAACATATCCTCACATTTTATAAAGAACAACTGAAGTCAAAACAATAGAGCAAACAATATCAACCCCCTCATTCTTTGACATCATTTTTATCCCCACGCATTAATCAAATTAAACATATGTGATGAAATGAAAAATCATATATACGTACACCATAATATATTATAACTACTAATCAATCATTTTCCGTCTAAGAAAAACTCAACACTTCAAACTTAAAAATCAAAATGATAATAAAGCATATATCAATCAGTCCTAACTTACTACAATATTATGTCTACTCATCCCGACAACTCTCAACAACTCTTGATTAAGTTATTTGCTAACTTTCTTTCTTTGAAATTCACAAATACCGTGTCTAACTTCTTCTATCTGCAATCTGCAGAATATTCTACCACGCTATTTATCACTTCTCCATTTTCTTAATAACTCCAAATTTTTTTCTATAAGTGCAATATCTACATCTACCGAGGAGAATTATCTTCTTTCATATCAGCATCCTCATCAGTTTCTGACTCTTCATCCATCTCTTGTTCCGCATCTGTATACCCATTACTAGCAACTGCTAATCTCTTCCTTTCTAAATCCAATCTAATCTTCCTATCTTGATGTCTTAATGAGTTTTCAAATAGTGGCATATCTTCATCACTTAAGGAATTTACTCTAAATTTCCTTTGCCTCTTAATTTCTCTTTCTTTCTGTCTATCTAACTTTCTTTTTACTGCCTGTCTAGTATTCATAAATGGAGCGTCTATTTTTTCTTTGATTGATTCTTCACTATTATAACCGTCATACGTGTTGTTTTCCTCTGTCACGATTGTTTTTGGTATTGTTTCTTCTTGTTCACCAGTAGTAGATGCTGTTATTATTGTTTTTGTACCAATTCTCTCCCATTTTCTATAGGGATTGGATATTCCGTTTGTCTGATAATCTGTCCATCTGAAATATTTCTTCTGAATAATAATAATTATTATTATCCTCTGCATCTTTTTCCTCATTATCCCGTCTTAAGTGCTCTACATGTGAACGTGCAACATGCCCTGTAATTTGATTTTTAATAGTATATGATACTGGACCCTTTTTTTCTAAAATATAATATCCCGGGACCCAATGAGCATCAAACTTAGAGTTATTCCTATGTTTTTTGTAATAAACTCTATCACCTATGTTAAACTCTTGTAAGTGTGCATTTTTATTTGTGTATTTCTTCTGTCTTTCTCGAGCCTTAATTATATTATTTCTTAAACGTATATGTGCTTTGTGCATTTCTTGCAACCTTGTTTCCTGAAAATCCTCCCCCATATATTTTCTCCTAGGCTTTAATAAATTATCAATTGGTAATATTGGTTCTCTTCCATGTACTAGGTAAAATGGTGAGAAACCTGTTCCTTCATTTTGGTGTGTACGGATCGCCCCCAATGCTATTCCCAAATAAAGATCCCAATCCATATCGTGTTCTTCTACATTTTTCGCCAGTATATTGTACAATGTTCTATGTTGTCTCTCATTTTTGGCATTCGAAGATGGTCTGTAGTATGAAGTTTTAATGTGCTGTATATTCAAATCTTTTAACAATTTTTCAAACTTTCTATTTACAAATTCTTTCCCATTGTCTGTAAGTATTGTTTGTGGACACCCAACCCATGGTATAAATTCTTGTAAAAGCATATTTATAACAAAATCAGAACTCTTGTCTGGAATTGGATAAACTTCTGGCCAGAGACTATATGAATCTACGATATGTAGTAGATATACATTTCCCGATAATGTTTTTGGATGAGGACCTGAAATATCCAAACTTACTTTCTGCATTGGAAATTGAGGAATATCTGTATCTTGTAAGGGACATTTAATTATCTTCATGTTTCTTAACCTACACTTTTCACATGCATCAACATATTCATATACGCTTTTAAATAAATTCGGCCAGTAATATTTACTGCTAATAGACTTAACTAACTTATCTCGTCCAAAATGACCATTATTATCATGATATGCCTTTAAAACTTCTCGTTCTAAATGTTTCGGAATATATTTTCTTATTCCCTCACCTTTTTCACCGACATAATATAATTGATTGTCTTCTTGTAGTTCTAAAAATTTTCTTTTAAAACTGTTTTCCCCTGTTTCTTTCAGTTTTCTTTTTATCTGTATTATTTTTGGATCTAATTCCTGTTCATTTTTCATATCAAAATGCATCAACTGTGTATCTTCCTCTATCGATTCAGAATCTTGTTCTGTCTGTGAGCTTTTATAATTTATTTTAGCAGAATCTAATATATTTACTTGCCAATTCCTGTCGTCAATTTCTGGTTCTCCCTCATCTTGAGAAGTGGTTTCAGATGTTGTTTTATGTGGAATTCTAGACAATAAATCAGCGCATGTATTATGTTTTCCTGAAACATACTCTACTTTAGCATTGTATCCTTGTAAATTTAATGCCCACATTTGTATTTTCCTATTTTGTATTGGTGCTTCTAATATAGACTTTAATGGCATGTGATCAGTTTTAATAATGAAATTGGCATTATGTAAGTAGTAATTTAGTTTTTTGGAGAGCATAGTGTATAGCGTAAGCCTCCTTCTCAATAGTCGCCCATTTTCTCTGAGATTTGCTAAGTCTATGTGACAGGAAATAGATTGGTCTTTCATTTTTAACTCCTGGTATTCCTGAGTCTTCTCCTTCATACGGTTGTGTTAAACATGCTCCTATGGCATTATCTGAATCATCTGTATACAAAACTAATTGTTTATTTAAATCTGGATGTGCCAATAGTGGAACTGTTGTTAAGCTATTTTTAAAAAAATCGAACGCCTTCTGACAATCTTCAGTCCACTTAGACCTTGCATATTTACAGGTCAATTTTATAATAGGTTCTGCTATCTGTGCAAAATTTGGAACGAAACGTCAATAATACCCGGTCATACCTATAAAAGCTCGAACTTCTCTTACGTTGGTCGAAGAAGATAAATCTCTAATCACTTTAATTTTATTGTGATCAGGCTTAATTCCCTCTCTACTAATAATGTACCCTAAATATTTGGTTTCTGTTTTTAAGAATTCACACTTACTCAATTTCAACTTAACATTGTGTTTTCTTAGCCTGTCAAACTACCAATTTTACCTGTTTTAGATGATCTTGTACGTCTCTCTGATGTATATATTAAAATATCATCTATATATGCCAACGCAAACTTTTGAAACCCATGTAATACTTCATTCATTAATAACATATAGTGAGATGGAGCTGTACGAACTCCGAATGGCATTCGTAAAAATTCGTAAGAACCCATATGAGTACAGAAAGCACTTTTCTTTTGAGCATCCTCCGACATCAGGATACACCAGAATCCTGATCTTGCGTCTAGTGTAGTGAAGAATGTAGAGCCATTAAGTAAACCCAAAATATCATCAATTACTGGCAATGGGTACGCTACATTCTTAGTGATTTTGTTTAATGCCCGATAGTCACAACAGAATCGATGTGTACCATCAACTTTGGTCACAATTACAATCGGAGATGACCACTCAGACTTCGATCTTGTTATTATTCCCGCTTTTAACATATCTTCAATTGCCTTCTCTACAATCTCTCTGTTTCTTAAAGGAGTTCTATATGGTTTTAAACTAATTGGTGGATGATTTCCAGTGTCTATTTCCATTGTAACTGTACTAGTATTGCAAAAACGTCTTGATTTTCTTTCACTAATTGTTCTAATATTTCTTTATTCTCCGGTGGGGCTTTTAACTGTGATAACAATTCTTGTTCTCTTGTCCTTTTGTCAACTGTATCTATTTGAGATGGATATTTTTTGAATGTATGGATCAATTCATCATTCCGTATTTTCCAACTTCTTTTATACTTATTTCTGACATTATTTCTGACCATGGGAGTTTCTGAATAATCATTTCCCAACATGTTTTCTTTTTCTATAGTTAACATGTTATCATTATTATACGCTACTTTAGCGATTACACAGCCTCTATATAATTTAATATTTTTTCCTGTATTGTTTAGGAGCATCACTGGAAAGCTGAGGTGTTTATCCAATATTATTAACCCATCGGTGACTTCCAAGCCAGGTTCATCTATTATTTCTCTCTCTAATTCCGTTATTTTAACTGTTTGTCCAACCGAAAAGTACGGATTTTTTTTCATTTTTGCCTGTATTAAATTAACCGTTTGTGGTTTCAAATTCATGGTCATTTTGACTCTAACTAGTGTCGACACATGCATATCCTCTTCTAAATCTACGTAAACATCTTGGAACTTTAATTTATGCAAATCAAAAAAAAGTCTCACCCCATTTTTCAATATAAAATCTCTACCCAATATCATATTTCTATTTAAATCCTTGACCACATGGAACATATGCCTAACATTTATCCCTCCTAATTTAAAATTTATCGTCGTTTGTCCAAGCACTTCTAATTTGTGTCCAGTTACCGAATGAAGATTCTCCTGAATTCTAAATATTTTAAAATTTTTTAATATTCGATATAAAAATGTTTCTTTAATCACGCTAACTTGCGCTCCCGAGTCAACTAATGTTCTAATTTTATATTTCCCTATTTCTATTATACATGAACTAGGATCAATCATATTTAGTGACAACTGTCTTATCTCCCCAAGTTGAGGCCACTTCTTATGTTTTTTATTTCTAAATGTCCTATTATACTCATCATTTGGATTTTTAATATATTTATTCATCTTTTGGACCTTACTATCTTCCCCCCTACTGCCGATCCTGTTCAGTAAGCGGGATGCCAATTTCCCTGATCTCCTGACCTTCTAAAATTTCTCTGCACCTCTCCATAATTCCCATTTGATGATCTACTATTTACAGTTCTATTCTGTGTACTAGTCTGAGCACCTCTATTATTTTGTGTATTCGATTGGACACGTCTGTTATCACAGAAGCGAAAAATGTGTCCACGTTGGTGGCACACCCCAACAAACCACATTTGTGTTATTTGTGTTACCTACCATGTTTCTTACAGTATTTCTCACTTGTCCTTCTCTACCTTGATTATATACGTTACTGTTTCCTTGTACCATCTGTATTTCTCCCATTCTTCCTCTCCATCCATATCTATACTGTCCTATTTCCATTGGTTCTTCAATTCTATCTTCCGAACTACTACCTAACTCTCGTCCTACCCTCAATCTAAACCTTCTCCTCAAGCTTTCTTCTTGTATAGCGATATCTACAGCTTGTGACAACCTTGCAGGATTCTCTCTCATTAATTTAAATTTCAATCCATCTGACCTAATCCCATCAACAAAAATCCCCACCAACATCCGTTCCACTTCTTCAGCTCGTACATTCTGACCCAAAAATGACTCTTCAGCTAAATTGATCAACCTATCACTGTATAGCTGTACACTTTCTGTAGTATTTTGTCTCGTCTGTCGCAACACTGAGAATGCGTGTTGAGGGTCAGTAATTTCTGCATATTTATGAGCCAGGTCGTCTTTGAATTGTTCCCAGGTTTCACCTCCTCCAGTTTCTAGCTTTCTTCTTATATGATCAGAAACAGGACTTGTACTAGTTCTATAAGCTAAATTCTTTTTATCCTCATCTGTAGTTTCACTAGATAAGCATGTTTCTCAATAGAAATAATCCATTTCTTAAATTGATTCGCCTGTCCATTAAATCTCTCGACATCACTGATTACACTTTGCTGTCTTAATACCGCGTCCAACTTTGATATTGCCCCACCAACTCCACTAAGTACTTGAGAAAAATCCTGGGCTTCCATTCTAAAAAAAATCTGTAATGGAAAGTACCAACCAATATAATATACTAATATTTTAAGACAATATTATCTTAAAGTAAGCGCAAGAAATATTCTGTTCAATTTAGTATGTTGTTAATTAATCTGAAATTATTCATTACCTATACTGCTCTGTCGTTTGTTCTGGGTTTACCAACTGACGCTACCTGTCCTACGTCTATGGGTAGAAATGAAGTATGGTCCAATCGACAAAATGAAAGAAGATGTTCCAATCGACAAAATGACGGAAGATGTTCCAATCGACAAAATGACGGAAGATGTTCCAATCGACAAAATGACGGAAGATGTTCCAATCGACAAAATGACGGAAGATGTTCCAATCGACAAAATGACGGAAGATGTTCCAATCGACAAAATGACGGAAGATGTTCCAATCGATAAAGTGACGGAAGATGTTCCAATCGATAAAGTGACGGAAGATGTTCCAATCGATAAAGTGACGCAAGATGTTCCAATCGACAAAATTACGGAAGATGTTCCAATCGATAAAGTGACGGAAGATGTTCCAATCGACAAAATGACGGAAGATGTTCCAATCGACAAACTTGAAAGAGTATGATTTCCTCACTTCAATCGAAGTCGGTGCCTTCTAGTCGTTTTTATGCCGCTGATTGTGCTCGTCTGGATTTGAAATTACAATGATCGAGACAATACTGATTGATTGATTGATTCGACTCACTTTAAGCGTTGGCCAAGAACTCCGGACTTTATCTTCAGACTACCAAGGTCACCTTCACTGTAGTTTCAGACGATAACGGTTAACTCGACAGTTCCAGCAAAACCAGATTTCACGGCAGCATATCTGGAACATCCATACGTTTCGAAAAAACGAGCAGGTCAACAATGGATTCAAGCTTGACGATGGCTGCTCTGTTTCACCACTCGGAACATTATGTGTTGTGTGGCGTTTCTAACAACGATCAACCCCATCACAAAAACTTGAAAATCCGACATAAGTTGTTCCTCCAGAGTGCACAACCTTCCATGACTTCTGTTAACTTTTATTTTCCAATTTGATTTATTTGAGGACCTCTGTGATCAGTGGTGACCGCGACAGCACGATTTCGGAATCTTGGTATAACTCTGCGCCAAATCAAGTCATATCACAGTGTGAACATGGCCTAGCCGTAGAGATCGGTTAGTGGTTGACATCACTACAGATGACAAACTCCGCGTTGTATTGTATAAAAGGTTTATTGGTTCAATCCATTACATTTTCATGCTGCCGATGTACATGCAGACATATTTGTTTATCCCTTCATGGCTGAATCCCAAGTGACGTGTGTGCAACCCCTGGATACTTCAACCCATTTGTGCTCACACGTTCACTAACTATGATTTCCCCATTAGTTAATGAATGCGCAGCATTCATTAACTCTCTACTACTAAGCTAAGTCCCTTACTGTTATACTTCTTTTCTTCTATCCCACTCTTCTTTTCACTACTCTGTCTATATCCATAACTTACTGTTTTAACTCTTCACCACTCAACCCAGTCTCCTTTTCAGTCCCTGAATCTCTGCTATCTTGGGTCTTTTCTCAGCCATTGTGTCATAGACTGTAGTAGGCAGCACAGGTTAACAATGTAAAGTAACGTAACATATATAACTTGTCAACAACAACAAATGTCTCAACTAACCAGTTAATAATATGTGTTGAAGTGTATCTGGAATGTTGACAGAACAGATCATCAAGAGACAGTTGTCGTAGTCTTAACGCTGTTATCTCCAATTGAAAGTGTTAGACAGAATATCTAGATCCTAACCCTGTTCTTGCTGGTCTAGAGGTTACACGACTTTCTTTGTAATCTCGTATACTCTCGTAAGTAACATGACATTGCGCGAGAATCGGTAGCGGTTCTCTCCGCGTCGCTACTTACGGGATATGTGAGCCAGTCGCTCAGAAAGCAGTGGCAAACTACTGAGCTTAATGTTGCCAAGAAATTCACAATCAGTTGAAAGATACTGATGTTGACAGTGATGTCCTATAAAGGATATGCAAAAAAAAAAACAAAAACCTGTTCTTGACTGAATAGAAACAACTCTTTGAGAGAACTAGCTGTACCAAAACAGGACAAGACAAATATTTTGGGCGCCCCCCCCCCCCCCCCCCCCCCCCCCAATTTATCGTGTGCCAGAAACGCGTATGGTTCTCCATGGCCTGCAGATATTTTTTTTGGGGGGGGGGGGGTAATTCTGATGATTAGAAAACTCCTGTCGGGTTACTCTGCGGAAAAGCCATTACCATTTCTTTTTACTTACTGCAATTGTCTTGTATTTTCTCATTAGATTCCCCTAGATAAGCAAGTTGATCCTGATGGCATATTACACATCGCTGCCAACTAGATGGAAGTATTATCTCAAGATGCACAGGGATCGCAACCAGACTGCAGCCAGAGATTCTCCGTATTATTTATGGACTGCAGCCCTCATCAGAAGAAATCAAGTTCAGACAGAAGCCTCTTAAGTGATGCAGTCCGATTGTGGCTTGTTGTTTCTGTGTATGTACTTTTATAAGTTTTAGTTCTAAAGTTGCTGCATTTTTGGCTTATCTGTCAGAGCTGAAGTTGTATGTCAATCAGAGCTTAAGGAACATTCATAAAGCTTAATGGGAGACTGTGGGGATATTTGTAAGTTGTATTACTTTATATCATTGATATGACTTGCTTATGAAAGCTTTATTGGTTATGCTTCAGTGTGATGGCCCACTTGCACCATAGACCAGCTAGCAGACAAATGCATCGGAACAAAATAAATGTGATTGGTGTTTTAGAGATAGTTGATCACATTGTTAGGGAACCCTTGGTGCTATTGAAATAGCACGAGACATGTATTCTCAGGTATTGATTAACACTCATAGTAGATTGTATTCTAGCATGGGTGATATTATTTTTGAAATCAAAAGTGAAATCATGTGCAGTTCTTCTCGCCCCAGCCATCCCCATCTCTCTCTCTCTCTCTTCTTTCATCTTCCACTGCTGCCACTCCCTTTCTGTCCCTTGGTGCTATTGAAATAGCACGAGACATGTATTCTCAGGGGTTGGTTTTGCTGCAGTATTCTTTTTATTCTGGGCAGCTTGACAAAATCTGTTGTATACATTGTATGTGTACAATGTCTTTTGTCAGTTGGATAAAACCAAATCAAAAATTACCTCAACACCTACACACACACACACACTTGTCTTGTTCCAGATGTATGGTGTTACCTTACCTCTGGAGTAAACTAGGCAGGCAGAGAGAGGGATCATGCTGCATGGGCAACACATGGTCTCTATAATTCAGCCCAGATTTTATTCTATGGAGAGGTATAACTCCATCCCCGGCCCCACCATGGGTTGTAGTTATTATGCCTTTGTTGAAGCACAGTGTAACAATCTTCTGTCAAGACTGCAAAGTGCCGGTAGTAGTAGTAGCAGCAGCAGCACACACACAATATGTACACAACCTCTTTCAGTTCCCAATATTAAATATTGTGTGTGTGTGGGGGGGGGGGGGGGGGGGGAAGAAGAGGAGGTAACCACAGATGTTATGTAATGGACAGTAGCAATAGAAAACTATCAGGTAGTTACACATGCTAATGTATGAGTATGTGACAGAAAGAGCAGTTTCCTTTCTAAAATTAGTTTTCAAAGCCCAATAAATGTTTCTTTGGTAAATGATGTTGCCTTCAGAAATAGAATTTTATGTAACTTGATGAGAGATTTGCAACTTTGATGTTATATTTGTAACTTTGATTGGAGATTTGAAAGTATTGCTTCATTAATGTGATATTCATGAGAGAGGAAATATAGTATCATGGTGAGAATATAAAGTATGGTTTTCACTGAATTAGCAATGGTTGTCTAGTGATGTGTTTGCAGAGAACATGAAGGATGTTTGAGTTCTGGAAGATAAGTTGGCTGATATTGTACTGACTACAGCAATTAGTGAGCGCTGATTGGTCAAATCACGGGTCATTGCCTACACCGGCATTAAGTTGAACGTAAACATTGACTTCTCATTCAGAAGGCAATGGCAAACTACTGAACATAGAATTGCCCAGAAAACCAACCTAGAGGTGATTGCAGCATCCCTCAAATTACATGCAATATTGTTTTAAACAATCATTGAGACCTGATTGTTATGACCTCATCACGTACCTTTTTACTATCATTTCATAAAGAACTTGCTAGATTAGTAACTGGACCCCCCTTGCAGGTGATCTTGTAACCTGGTAAATGTGGAAATATTTCACACATGTATGCATTTTCAACCTTTGGCCTAGTATATGCAAGGAATGTGTATGTTAACATTTCACATCTCTATGGCACTTTTAACCTTTAGCCTAGTGAATGTGAAGAATGTGAAGGTTTCACATTTCAAAACTGTATGACAGCTTCAACCTGTAACCTAGTGAATGTGAAGTTACAACAATTCACCACTGTATGGTGTATGACAACTTCAACTTGTAACCTAGTAAATGTGAAGTTACCACAATTCACCACTGTATGACAGCTTCAACTTGTACCCTAGTAAATGAGAAGTTACAACAATTCACCACTGTATGACAGCTTCAACTTGTAACCTAGTAAATGAGAAGTTACAACAATTCACCACTGTATGACAGCTTCAAGCTGTAGCCTAGTGAATGTGAAGTTACCACAATTCACCACTGTATGGCAGCTGTAACCTGTAACTATTAAATGTGAAGTTACAATTCACAACTATATGATAGCTTCAACCTGTAACCTAGTAGTTATGAAGGAATGACAATTCACCACTGTTTGGCAGCTCTAGCTTGTAACCTATTAAATGTGAAGTATAACAATTCATAACTATGACAGCTTCAACTTGTAACCTATTAAATGTAAAATATAACAATTCACCACTGTATGACAGCTTCAACCTTTAACATATGTAAATGTAAAGTATAACAATTCACCACTGTATGGCAGCTTCAACCTTTAACATAGTAAATGTAAAATATAACAATTCACCACTGTATGGCAGCTTCAACCTTTAACATAGTAAATGTAAAATATAACAATTCACCACTGTATGGCAGCTTCAAGCTGTAACCTTGTAAATGTGAAGTTACAACAATTCACCACTATGGCAGTTTCAAGCTGTAACATATTAAATGTGAAGTATACAAATTCATAACTGTATGGCAGCTTCAACTTGTAACATATTAAATGTGAAGTATAAAAATTCATAACTGTATGGCAGCTTCAACTTGTAACATAGTAAATGTGAAGTATAACAATTCACAACTGTATGGCAGCTTCAACTTGTAATCTAGTAGACGTGAAGTTACAACAGTTCATTGTATGACAGCTTCAACTTATAATCTAGTAAATGGGAAGTTAAATTCACCACTGTATGACAGCTTCAACTTGTAACTTAGTAAATGTGAAGTTACAACAATTCACCACTGTATGACAGCTCCAACCTGTCACCTATTATCAGAAACCAATGGATATCACATCTGGCGGTGAAACTGGAAAAATAAAAGATAAAACAGATACAATATGGAATTTCAGACAAGCTCTTTTTCACAATTAAGAAAATGGAAGACAAGAATAACCGTCTTTGTCAGCAAATTAAAAACAAATAAAATAAAGAAAACAATTAGAAAAATCAGTCTTGCCAGTTTTCACCAAGTTCTCTAGTTTATTTCTTCTTATAACATGACCAAAAAAAACTCTACTATCTGTGTCTAATTTTCCTAATCAGTTTACGGTTTTTAATTGTATCTTGTAGGACTTGCTCATTGGTTTTTCAGAGTCTGTCCATGGCATTATTTGCATTTTTCTCAGAAACCACATTTCTGCTGCCATAAGATATTGTTCTAGCATGTCTGCTCATTATCCATGTTTCACATCCATACAAAAGGGCAGGTTCTACGAGGGTAAGTTAATAAGTCACAAATGGCTATAGAAAAATAACTAAATATGACAACTTGAAACAGTTTTTTTTTATATACATACATTGTCCCTTTATTTCTCAACATAATTTCCACCAACATTGATGCACTTTATCCCATCATTTTATAAGCCCTCCCAGACCGGTTGCATAGAACTGCGTGGTTTGTTTTCATTGACCTGCCATCCCACAGAACTGTGTGACTTACTTATTGACTCGCTCTCGTAACTTTTTCTACCCAGCTATGCACCGCTTTACGGGAAATCGTTAGGGACTAAGTCCACTGAAAACCTACCTTGGCGGGAAACATTTCGCGAATGACGCCGAAGTTTAATGTGAAGTGAAAACGTGGTTTAGAAAACAGAGCACGCAGTTCTATGCAGCCAGTTTGGGAGGCCATAAAACAATGGGATAAGTGTATCAATGTTAGTGGGAATTATGTTGAGAAATAAAGGGACAATGTATGTATACAAATAATCTGGTTTCAAGTTATCTTATTTAGTTATTTTTCTACAGCCATTTGTGACTTACTTGTTAACTTACCCTCGTATGTAGCACTTCAACACTCTTTTTTTTCTCGTTGCAGTTGGCACCTTTTATTCATCAGTATGTTTCCATCGTGCAAAAGGCTACTTTTGCCATAGAGATTCTTGCTATAATCACTTCAAGACACACACACACACACACACACCCCCCCCCCCCCCCCCCCCCCCCCCCCCCCCCCCAAATCAGATGTTATGACTGTTTCGGGATGTTGTACCGATTCACTTGTTTAAGAATATTCCCTTTTACCTGTATATTGCATGTGGTATTTCTTTCTTCCTAGTGACGACCATCATCTGGGTCTTCTTACAATTTAATTCTAACACTAGTTGCTCACTGTGTACAACAACCGCGTCTACTAAATGTTGCAGATCCTGTTTGTTGTTTGTACTCGATACTGTATCATCTGCATGTCTAATACTATTGATATGTCCCCCAATGACAACTTCTTCTTTCGTTCGCTTGAAATATATCTATAACTGCAATGTTATCTCTTGTATGAATTTAACTGTCTTTTTTAGTTCACTCAGCAGGCTATAGAGTTTATCTTCCAGTGTCATCTCTCTAGGCCAGAAGGTTTGCCTAGATATGTTGTATTTTGGGCAGTCTTGGAGTATGTGCTCTGCTGTCTGCGACACCAATCCATATGTGCACATGGCTGATTCACCAATCTTGAATTTTGTATACATGTAGTTGCGTAATCTATTGTGTCTTGTTCTGAGGCGCAGAATAATGACTTGTTCCTGTCTGTTCATAACGTGGTAGTCATCTTGAGCAGGTTTTGGTGGCTTTCTGACTGATTTGATCATTCTTTTCTTTTGGTGGTATGTAACGGACAAGTCAGGCTGTTCTTCTTTTGCTCCTTCCTTAGCCAGTCGATCAGCTCTGTCATTTCTGGGTATTCCACAGTGGGATGGTATCTACTGTATGGTGACCTTATGCTGACTGCTAAGTTCAGAAAGTAGTGCCCTTAGTACTGGCAATTTCCCAGACAGGAGCGTCTCGAGTACTGATTTTGCATCTGTCAGTAGCACCACAGTTTGTGTAGCATTGCTGGTATTTAGTAATTTCTCTGTTGCTATCTTGATTGCCTCAATTTCAGCACCATAGTTATGGCAGTACTTTCCTGTCGGTACTCTGGCCGTGTGCCCTAGTATTATTTGGATATTCTATGTACACTCCCGCTCCTCCATTTCGAAGAGCATTTTGTGCTGACCCATCTGTATAGACTCGGATCCAGAGGTCCTGTGGGTATTCTTCAGCAAGGAAGCTGAGAGTGGCTGCTCTGTGCTGTACACTGTTCTGTTCTTCCTTGTCAAGTATTCCTCTCACTTTTGTCTGGATTTGTAGTGATAGTCGATGTTCATCTTTCCATGACATAGGGTCCTTCAGTCCAAATGGTACCTGAGAGTTGCTGCAGATAGGGATCACCCGCTGCATGCAGCCATTGATATGGTCAAGGGTCATAGACTAAGACGAGGCAGGTCCTGGATGGCACAGGCAGAACTTTCTATACGTCAGGTGTGTGATCTGGAGACCATCTATCGTGGAAGAGAGTGTGTTGAAGTTCCAGAAGACATACTGACTGGCACAATGTAATAATAACACTGGGTCGTGAGTGCAGAGAATGGGCAGCGGGCCGCACTGAGTTTGAAGTGCAACAGCTGATCCAGAGTAACACACATCAAGGTGACATAGTCCTCTACATCGATGGGTCATTGGTGAGAAGACGTGGTTGGGGCTTTCAGCATGAGAATGGAGGTGGAGTCAGTAACAGCGAAATTCCGTTGGCTAGGGGAGACTACTGCAACACACGTATTCATTACGGATTCAAAGAGTATGCTTAGTAATGTGGAGAAAGGAATGTTTCATGTGGAATGGCTCTTGTCGCTTCAGAGGTCACAGATTATGAGAATTGGATGGCTATTTTGCCCTGGCCATGCGGGGTGCAGGGAGAATGAACAGGCTGATAGGCTAGCAGGGAATGCACCTTTTGGTGGCAGATTGCCTATGGACAAGGGGGAGGTGGTCATGCGCTTGTGGGATCAGGTGGAGAAGGCGGAGGAACAGATTGAGAACCCACATGTGGAAAGAATGAGATTGCGGGGGATCGGCAGGGGTTCTGGAAGAATCTCAAAACTGAGAGGGAAGACCATTAGAACTTTTAATCAGATAGCGGTGGGAACGATTAGTAGTGTGACGCTTCGCTGGCTGTTGAACGAGGGGACGGAGCACATATGGGAATGTCCTGAGTGCAGTGATGTCGGTTCTTAACTCAACTCAACTCAACTTTCTTTGGAGTTCACTCTGGAATAGTTTTCAATGGGATACCAACTGTGGGCAGATCGGTGGTTTCTCTGCAGAGTCGTTTGGCCTGGTGGATAAAACTGCTTCTTTTCAACCGCCCCATAGCTAGGTTTTCAAATCTGTTCTTCATAGGGTGGCCTGGCAAGCTGAGGAACTTTTCTGCTTGTATTAGCATTTTCGTATCTCTGCGCTCTCTCAGTGCATGTGTCCTCCCCAACTTCTCCATCTCCACTATAGGGGTTGATCTTATCCCTCCTGTGGTGACTCTAAGCTAAAGTGCTTGTTTTTGCACCTTGTCCTTCTCTTGTATTGTGGTTTTTGATGCTGAACACCACGCAGTTGATCCACATTCCAGGTGTGGTCATATGCTCTGTTGATAAAGTTTGCTAAGTATTTTCCCACTGGCTCCCCATGTGGTTCCAGCTTAGTTTTCTCAAGATGGCTATTTTCCTTCTGGCTTTTGATACTTTGCTGCTTTGTTGATGTGCTTTCTCCATGTCAGCCTGTCATCAAATGTTACTCCAAAGTATGTTGGTTCTTTATCTTCTCTTAGGGGTATTCCATTTATCTGGATGATCCCTGCCTTTTTGCCATAAAGAGAATGCTCTATCTCGACCAGGGCAGATGACATAAAGTGGGGCGAGCTGTACTATTGATGCTGCCCGCCGTCTTGAGTTTTACGCCATGAGTTTTCCGGCTCGTTGAATCAATCCCGCTAGGTGCGGGCTCTCCGTTATGTATATTCTTAGGGTTGAAGGTTCTCATTGCGGCGCTCGTACACATGTATGTTTCTGTGTGCATCAAGAATGTTCTATGAGCGCCGATACTGTAGAAGTGACGACAGCTACTTCTTTAAGTCAACACAACGCAACTCACTGAATCAACTGGACACAGTTTAAATTCACAGCTTCTTTTGAGTCTAGGCGTTTAATAACATATACTAATATTTACGCCACAAACGATACCTAGAGTCCACAATTACTTCACAATAATAATAATCACATAACCTAATCACAGATGTAGCGGCACATTTGTTGGCCGTGCTACGAAGCTAAGAACTACGTCGAAACTCGACGGTAGCTCAAAACCAACTGACTACCTGCAGGGGAAGTTGTCGCCTGCTCAGAGACCTGCTTCGATATTCTCATGCGAGGCATGGTTCTCAATCTTCTCACGCTGGGCTGCGTGAGAATGTGGGTTGTCTGTACCGAATGACCATGACCTGACCTAGGTCTATGGCACTTTTGTTTTGGAGAGAGGGTAAATAGAGGTAGGTGCTGCACTTGTCAGTGTTTATGCTGACACACCATCTATTTGCCCATGCAAGAAATGCATCTACAGCTCTTTGTAGCGATCTGGTGGCCACTGATGCATGTTCATTTGGACTCCATAGAACCAGGTCATCAGCGTACATTGCTGCTGTAATACTAATTCTATGCGGTAGATTAGCAACAAGATCATTAATGAAGATTAGAAAAAAGTGTGGGGGACAAGACTCCACTCTAGGGAACACCGTGACGCAGTAGTACTTTCTTGCTCTTTAGTCCGTCTATCTGTACTCAGGCTCTTCTGTTGTGAAAGAATGCTTTTATCAATTTGTACATTCTCCCATTGACTTTACAGTTTCTCAGTTTCTTCATCAGACCTTCTTTCCAGACTTTGTCAAAGGCTTTCTTCGGATCTATCCATGCCGCAAGCACCAGCTTCTTCTCTTGGAAATGCATCCTCAATTTCGTGAGAGAGGTAGGTTGTCTGATCTTCCGTAGAGTAGCACTGCTTAAAGCCAATCTGCTGTGGCACAAGGATGTTTTAACTTTCAATGTACCACTTGCAGTTTGTGATTGATGATGCGCTCCATTGTTTTGAAGAGACAGCTGGTGAGCGTAATCTTGCCAAGACATCAACAACAGCGGTAAAATGCTGGTGTTGACAGCGATGTCCTGTAAATAGGATATGCGAAAGAAAAAACAAATAAAGAATCCGTTTGGTAAAGTGTTGGATAAAATGTTTGTGGTTAGGCGGCTGGAATACCTGGAAATGGAAGAGATATACCCACAAGAGCTTGGGAGTTACGGCCAGGGAAAGATACCTGATGAATTGCTGCAACATTTGCTTTTGATGTTTATGAATGGTTCCAGATTACACAGGAAACAATGGCAGCAGCGCTGGATGCGGAGGACGCATACAACAGAGTGAGATATGATCTTTTGATGCATACTTTTATGGAGAAGTATGGTGAATTGGATATTAGCAACCCTCAACTCTCGTACAGTGCTCTCCGCCTGCGTTCATGGACCTCGAAGGCGTGCATTATTACCCGGAATTACCAAATGAATTTGCAATCTCGCCTGTGTTATTCAGTGTTTACACAAGCAAGATTGCAAGCATTAAAGCACCGGGGACTGAGAGGATACTGGCATTTACATATAGTATCCTTACGTCGTATATGTAAGGGAGAGACATGAAGCAGATAGCGCAGGAGTTGCAATAAACCGTAAACAAAGTGATCGACCGGTGTGCAGAGGTCGTTGATGTCATTAACCCTGATAAAGCGTCTGTGTTATGGTGCTCTCTGGACAATAGGATTGTTAAGGCTAACGTCCTATGTTTTATAATAAGCAGTAGACATGTTAACAGAGAGAGAGAGAAGAGAGAGAGAGAGAGAGAGAGAGAGAGAGAGAGAGAGAGAGAGAGAGAGAGAGAGAGAGAGAGAGAGAGAGAGAGTGCTGAGATACTCGGGAGTCACCTTCGACGGAAGCCTGTCTTTCAGGGATCATGTGAAAGGATTTGAAATAAGATCTGAGATGGGATCTGGTGTACTGAAGATCATAGAAGCAATGAACACAAAGCAAAGAATGTTGTTTATACTCTATCCACATCTGATTATCTCATTAATAGAGTATGGACTGGGACTGCCCATGTTATAAGAGTCATCTAGTGAAACTAGAGTGCCAGCAAAATGAAGTTATGTAAGTAAATCTTGGGATGTACAAGGGACACGCCGGCAGTGTGTCTGCTATATATTTTAACTCCACCAACGATTGCGGATGAGCTCAAAGTGCTACAGGCTATGGTCATATCTATGAGTGGCCGCCAATAAGGAACATCCTCTGCTTGAAGCTTTGGGCACAGTTAAAGGATACCGGCTGATACGAAGGAAATAATTGATGGCTCGGGCAGAGGAAAAATCAGAGACGTATGTATGCTTGAAAACATTGGTAGAGAGAGGAGAGGAGTGGGTCATAAGGTCCTCGGAAAAGTCAGACCTATGCAGGATCATAATCACATTGGACCGGGAGTGTAGGGATTGGGCAGCAGGCTGCGATGAATAGAAGGTGCACCAACTGATATACGATCATTCTCGCCTAGGTGATGTAATCGTCTACACAGATGGCTCTGTACAAAGAGGCAAAAGTTATTGAACGGTGTTTAGTGCAGGAGAGTCTTTGCGTATGATACCACGACACCTAGTTACCTCGCGTTCCATGACTGGAGGACAAACAACACATAAATGGCTGTAACTGATTCGGAGAGCGTGCTCAGAAGGGCACAGACAGGCGTGTTTCAAGCAGAGTGGCATGCTTCAATTAAAAAAAAAAAATCAAAGATAGGGAGCATCCATTGCATCTTTGTACCAGGACACGCTGGTGTTTTGGGAACCAGCAGGCGGATATATTATCATGACTGCACCGCTAGGTGGGGTAGTGGTGTATTTGACCGGAAACAATGGCAGCAGCACTGGATCCGGAGGAAGCATACAACAGAGTGCGATATGATCTGTTGATGCACACTTTTATGGAGAAGGGTGGTGAATTGGATAGCAGCAACCCCGAACTCTCGTACGGTGCTCTCCGCCTGGGTTCATGGACCATGATAAGTTAGCCATAATCAGGGCCCTTTGGAATCACGTGTCTAGTGTGGAAGAACAGATACACGATCATGGCCGTAATAGAATGTTGTCACAAGATGTGACCACATTATCCGACCGACACTGAGTACTCCGAGGAAAAGTTATACAGACACATAATCAGACTGCAGCTGGTACCTTTAGTATTAAAACTCTTCCCTGGCTGTTGAATATGTGGAAGGAGCGCGTATAGAAGTGTCCCGAGTGTTGTGATGTCAGTTTCATCAACTCAACTCAACTCAACTCAACACTGATACTACACATCCAAGTCATCACCAGAAGCTATGAAAGAAGGAAATTAATCATCTGGAAAATACCAGAAAAGATAAACAAACGAAAACAGAAGAAAACGATGTTCGCAGAAAGTCTAAATAGCACGGCAACAAATAGTGATGTACATACGTACGGACGTATGAATAATAAGTGTGGAACTGCGGTAAAGCTGTGAAAATGTAAACATTATAAAACAACACGAAGTATTTCAGCTCTTCTGGCTAGTAGCTACATCGTCCTGTTTTCCGTAATTATGTTCCGTAAAGCTGCATTATTTTGTGTTATTTTATATACGTACGGACGGATGCCCGCGTGTGTCTTTAAAGTAAGTAGTACACAGGCGTGTGTGTATGTGTTTGCATGTTAATATACGTATGTATGCGTGCGTGAGTGTTAAGTGGGAAGCAAAATTGAAACTACACTACAGAACTTCTACCCGTTACGGCAGACGGGTAAAGAATAAAAATGAATAAACTATTACTGTTATTATTATTCTGGCCATGTAACAACTATATTCCTCTCAAGGAATCAACCAATAGAACAACAGAATACTTTGGTCGCTAAAAACGCGCGAGCTTTCACTTGAATCAACAACAGACGTGAGATGGGCAGGCAATGTTCAGTTGAGGCTTAGTGAGCGGCAGAACCAGGGTGTGTGATTTGATTTCACTGTGTATAACGTGGTGATTATTCCGATGTGCCGTTTTACCAGTTACAAATTAGGTAGTTACATATCCCTTTACGGGACGTCGCAGTCAACCCCATCATTTTTGTCTGTTTGTGTTCTCTTGGCAAGTTTACGTTCAGTAGCTTGTCATTGCTTTCTGAACGACAGGCACCCATACCATTTCGCAAAAAGAAAAACCAACGCAAGGCGGTCTACTGCCAAATCGTCCGCAGCTGTATTTCGAACGCGGTAATGCGGGCTTACGAACTGCGTCCGTAACCCCATCGCCACAGAGCAGGCCGTTTTACCAGTTGGTATGTCAAAATTCGATGCTGTAGCATCCGTTTGATAGCGCGCGCGCGCACACACACACACATACACACGCACACACACACACACACATTTGTTCTAATGGTGCATGTTATTTGCAGGACATTGCCATCAACCATAGATTGCATTTCTAGGCAATTTTACTTTCAGTAGTTTGCCATTGATTTCTGAACGAGAAGTCAAGATTTAAGCCTAACAGACCGGTGCCTGAAATGAACAAACTATCCCTGCTGTCAGCGCACAGAAAGTTCCAGCGCGAGCGTCGCGAGCCTCTCGACCACGCTGACATATTAATTAATATATATGTCATATAGTTAGTTACAATACCCTGATATATAAGCCACATAATTAGTGAGGAGCGACTGGCCGAGTGGCTAGAATGCCGGATTCCTCTTCAGGAGACCTGGGTTCGAATCCTCGGTAAGGTGTGGAGTTTATTTTTTTCGGGGGCAAAAAGAAAACCCTAACCTGCACAGTTCGCGGCGACTGCACTAGCCAGGCGGCCTTAATTCCTTAGGCTCAAGAGCCCCCTGCAATACACTGTAAGGTACTATATTCGCAATAAATAACAGTTTTTGTTTCTTCACATGCTTGCTACTTGCTTGTGTTCGCTGGCTGTGAACTCCAGCGTGAAGTCCTGTATGTCGGATGAAAACATCCTGTTGTCCAACATCAGCGTGATGTCATACAGGACCTGAGGTTTGCATGAGCATCCGTTGTCCCATGTCTGGCTTATTGGTGTGCAGACTGGTGGTTCCTCGCCGTGCAGGCAGATACTTTCCGGCTTCGGAAGAATTAGCGATCCTACTACGTTAGCCAGGCCCCCGAAGGGACCTGTTGCTCAGGACACACGGCGAGGACGTGTTAGTAGGTCTTGGCCAGTATAGAACCTGGCCCTGGTGCCTTGGAAACACCTCTGCGTCCCGTTTCTTCACATAATTAGTTACAACACCCTTCTTCACACCTTGAGACATGTTTGCCATATGGCGCCATTTGTTTATAGACCAATCTGCACTAGCTAGATGATGTATCAATATTACTCCGCCCGCCTTTACTTTCATCAATGTTTCCTGGTACACCCTTCAGGCTGGGTCGACCTGGCAGCCCGAGTCGATTTGAACAAGTCAGCCTGGGTTGGGGTTCGAGCACATGGCTTCCAGGTCTGTAGGCGAGCGTGCTAGCCTGCGCGCAATCCCGGCTCCCTTTTACAGATATGTGTATGCGTGCGCTCAATCCCGGCTCCCATTTACAGATATGTGTATGCGTGCGCGCGCGCGTGTGTGTGTATTCACTGATGAGGTAGGTCAAAACCAGCTTACGAAGAAAGGTAATTTTTGCAGAGCAGACCAGGCCCTAAGCCTTGGTCGGCAGCTGGTCTAGGATGGAAGCTCCGACAGACGGACAGTTAGAGTATGGCTTTACTGATCCGGCAGCTAGTCTTGTTCCAGATGTGTTGGTGTTACCTTTCCTCTAGAGTGAACTAGACAGGCTGAGATAGGGATCATGCTGCATCCATTTTACAAACTATCGTCTATCAAGACGGCACGGTTTAGCAGTACCACCAGTTGTTGTATCATTGGTTTTGTTATTGTTATCATTAGTTTCGTTATATTGAGGGATGAAAGATGCTCGAATTCATTCGCAACATTGTCCTTAGAGTGTTAAGCAGTTACTTGTCATAACCATTTTTGCCTCAGAGATTTGTGGAACGAACACGTTTCGAATAAGTTAGGAACTTTGGCGCTTGACATAGCGAGTACTAGCTTGTGGAAGATCGGAATGTAATTTCAGTTTTGTGGAAAGAGAAAGCTTCCAGGAAATTGGCAGCACTGAAATTATAAAGTTGGATACTGAACTTGTTATTCGTCGCTGATTGAAAATGAGATTTGTGGGACGAAATTAAAATCGATCAAATTAGCAATTCTGTGGTTTAAAAAGAGCGTTAGGTTTGTAATTAAGTGTGTGTGTGTGTGTGGGGGGGGGGGGGGGTGTATATATGTGTGTGTGTGTGGGGGGGGGGGGGGGAGGTGGGTGTGCGTGCCTGCGTTGAATTTTTATTTTGTTAAACTAATTAAAATTCAACAGATTAGTAACGCGTTTGTTAAAACTTTAATAACTAACTAAGTTCAGTGTTTACATTTTAATTGTGTGAAACGAAGACAGCAAAACCGAGATACGTTAGAAACAGTTAATTAGAGACTAAATTTCTACAATTCACAGTTTTAACTATAAATCTGTGGAACAAAAGAACTTCACATAAATTAACTCAGCTTGAGGGTGACTGATTGCTGATGAACTTACCGAAGGTCCTAGCTGAATTTTATAAAACAAACTGTGGAAGACATTAAGCGTAATAATTGTGAAATATATTAAGTGAAACAATTGTGAAATACATTAATTTATGCGAAGCAATTGTGAAAGACACTAAGTGAATCAAATGGGAAAGACACTACGTGAAACAATTGTGAAAGACACTAAGTGAAACAATTTTGAAAGACATTACGTGAATTCAATTTTGAAAGACACTAAGTGAAACAAGTTGTGAAAGATAGTGAAACAATTGTGACATACTCTAAGCGAAACAGTTGTGAAAGACGTTAAGCGAAACAATTGTGAAAGACACTAAGCGAAACAACCGTGAAAGAGATTAACTTAAGCTAAACAATTTTGAAAGACATTAAGAGAAACAATTGTGAAAAACATTAAACGAAACGATTGTGAAAGACACTAAGCGAAACAGTTGTGAAAGACATTAATTTAAGCGAAACAGTTGTGAAAGACATTACGCGAAACAACTGTGGAAGACACTAAGCGAAACAATTCTGAAAACATTAATTTAACGAAAAAGTTTGGGT